>BDDA01001594.1:0-15775 GCA_001662385.1 Chlamydomonas asymmetrica | reverse complement strand
CGCCGCTCTCCACAGCCAGCACTGCATCGCCGACAGTGACCGCACGGTCTGCAAACCATCCTGCCATGGCGCGGGCGCAATACGTGTGCTGCCACTCCGGATGCGAAGTGACGTGTAATCCTTGTTACAGTTACTATGTTACATCAGGAGCGTGTTGGCCACACGGCCCATGCTCCCCCCAGATGGGGACCAGGCAAGCAGAAGGGGGTCGCCAAGCTATGCACATGGTGTGAGTGCAAGAGGGCCACAAGGGCTTAGTGCAGTACAGCAGCGTGCACTTATGCTCGGCATGCAGTCTGACTAGTCTGACACAAACTGAACGGAAGTAGATGGCGCCCCGACCAGACCCAGGCACATACAGCACAACCGAGCATTGCGGCCCGAGGATGTATGTGTGTATGTGTGGGTGCGCTCAAGACGACAACCACTCTTACATATGGCCACACAGCCGGCACTGATGAGTGGCATCGAGCACCGTTCGATTGGCTGGAAGGAGCCAAAGAGGTAGCAACACCGTACAAGACAAACACCCGGGAATGGACGGCCCATAAACTGAAATGTGGTACAACAGAGTGCAGAACAGCAATCGTGCTGGGAATGTGCTTTCATTCAGGTGGACCTGTACATAGACTCACCTGCAACTTGCTGGCTGCACTTGAGCTGAGACTTGTGTTCCGGGTGGAGCCCAAGGGTGCGCTACTTAGATGGTGCGCTCCAGCTGCGTATGTCGCACTGGTGTTGGTGGCACGTTCGTATGGCCAGCTTGTTCCCAAAATGAACAGCAACATAGGTAACTGGAGTGAGCTTGAAACCAGAATAAACCTCCGCCCAAGGGGTAAGGTGGTTGGTTGCTTTTCGGTTGGACTGCCGCCAAATCAATGGCTGTGGAGCCCACCTGCTAAATGAATGATTCAATGAGTGAACGAACATTGTGAATGAATGAATGAACAAATGAATGACTGAATGACTGAATGAATGAACGAACAAAACGAAACGAAACGAAACGAACGAACGAACGAACGAACGAACGAACGAGCCCACCTGCTACGGTCAGATTGACGTCACCATAAAGCCGCGATAGACATTGCCGTGCAAAGTGGACTTGTCGGGTTGTTTCCTTTGTCGTGTCGCGCTAGGATCAAGTCTGCATACACTGTATTGAGCGTTTCGTCGACATCTGGAAGCAGGGGACGTTGCGGCGAGGAGGTGGAGCTGCCAGGGAGGTGTAGAACCGCAGTACGCGGGGGTGGGACGAGGAGGTTGAATTCATTGCGTATTGGTGCTGAATATAAAAAGTAGGACTGCCACATCGAGTTGCTTTGCATCAGTCTACATGACCTGTATGTGTTTCACAGGGCCTTGTCGTGCGTGATACAGCTGGGCCATCTGACGACGTCGTGTCTTTTGCGTACACGCGGACATTGGCAAACTCTCGTGCACGGTGAGAAGACTTTGTGATGCTCTCTCAACAACTTGGAGCGAAAGCATGGAATGCTGCCAGGGGTTGGTTGTCTTTCGGCTGTTGCCTTATGTGCTCGCTTGCTTGTGAGCAGTGGACATTACTTTCATGCCTGCTTTAATTCCTGCTGCGCCCTAGGCCTTTCTGTGTCGTGTCTTGCAATGCCACCAGTCACGCACTTGTATTCGGTCTAGTCAGTGTCACCTCAGGTTCGGACGTATATATGTTCACCCCCCTCCCGGTACCCCGGCTCACAGCCAGCCATCAGAGGTTGATTAATGCAATACAACCACCTCCCTGAACTCCGCGTTGTACATATTGAGCTCCATAACCCGGTACTAACGTATAAACGTACTGCATGCTTGCGACTATGTTGCAGGTGATGACGCAGCGTGCGCCCCAGTTTGGGGTGCTGTACGTGTTGTTGATCATCGCTCTCGCGTCGTCTGTGGTGGCCAACGATGACGTGCCGACAGAGGCCCCGACGAGCCAACCTGCAATACCCTCAAAGTTTGGCCCTCCAGGACTGCTGGAATCGTTTTGGGCAGGTTTTAAGGCTGCGCATCCGGACCTGAGCGTTGTGACTGAGGAGGAAATCATTGCTGCGGTGGATGTCTTTTTCAGTAACTTCACCACAGACGAAGGGTCGCGGCGCCGCTCGCTTCTGCTTCAGTCCGGTTGTGGCCCCTTCTACTGCCCTTCTGGCCAGACAGTTGTGCAGATCATACCTCCAGGGCCTCCGAACGGATGCGGCCCGGCCGGCCCACTTGGCCAAATCATCCCAGACCTCACCTTCAAAACCTGCTGTGACGGACACGACAACTGCTACGACACCTGTGCAGCAAGCAAGTAAGTGGTTACAAATTTGGGTGTCAGGGCCCGCCAACGAGGGCGTCACTTGTTGCAAGGGTAGGCGTCCTAGCCCGGTATGTAGTACGGGGTAGGGGACGCTCGCTGGCAAAGCTGAGAGATTCAACGCAGTGCTCTCTAGCAACGAATGAAGTCCTGGTTTTGTTGGGAGTGGACTTGAGGGGTGCACAGTTTTTGCAGGGCACACCTATGACCCATTTGAGTTAGCCATGCAGTTGCATGCATGGATAGTACTCATCACGAGCAGCATTTCGGCGCATAGCACGCACGCCCGATGTGGAGCACTGAAAATGGGGATGGTGGGGGAATGGTGTCCGGGGAGGGGTCGCAGAATTTCTGTTAACTTTGTTCCGGCCGAACATTTTGACCTGAGAGCGAGTTGCGCCATAAGCCTTGCCTGTGCAAGCTTGATCGATTCGCACATCAAAAGCTGCACACCCCGTGGAAATTGGTGTGGGAACTCTATCTAGGAACTCCCCCCCCCCCGCCCCGCTGGAGCTGCCCGACCATGCCTGCATTTTCAAGTACTAGCCCCTTGAATGAAGGTTGAACTGAGCTGATAATTGTTGCACAAAGCACAGCTATAACAAGCAGCTATGTAGGGCGGAAACGAAAACCTATGTGGTCCTTGCCTCCTGACGGAGCGTCATCAGATGGCAATGATAGTGGACTATCGACCAGGGCTGGAGAACACGGAGGGGAAGCGCCGCAACTGCCAGAAACCATGCTCACAGTGTGTCGCTGTGGACGTACCGCCTGATGCTAGTGCTGGCAAGAAGCCCTGGGTGGTCTGCAACGCGTTGGTTGGCCTCACGTAGGCTATGCAAGTGCATGTGGCTGGGGGCACACCATCCTGCGTGGTGACCTGAATGAGCTTGAGGATGCATGCGACTCCTGTGATGGTTCCAGCTGTTCTGCCATGCGCAACCAGTAATGATGCAACAAGCAGTGAACCAATCACGCACCCCATGGCATGCACGCAGTGCAGCCAGGTGTGACCGTGTCATATGGAAGTACAACATGCACAAGCACTGGTGACGCAAGCAGAGCGTATGGAGCTGCCCAGCTAGTTCCACTTGGGGCCTCTAGAGCAGGCATTATTCATGGAGTGACGGCAGCAGGGGCTACAGGGATTTAACAAGCCTTAGGCTGCCTTAGGGTGGCTAATGTTTTGCAGCCTGGATTAGGTTATGTGCAATCAGGCTTAGATTGCGAGCAGAATCGAAGTGAACGTGCATCGACATGCACCCTTGGACTGAACTTGGTATTGGACATGACCCCTTGAGCATGAACTGTATTTTATACAATCGTCACGGAGCGCATCTTGTGGCACTTTTCCTGGTGTAATATGCAGCCTGTGAGATGTGTGGGGTGGGGGGTGGACCGGTGGAGGGTTGTCCCCGGGGTGGAGGGTTGTCCCTGGGGTAGGGGGGGGGGCATGCTGAAAGCCTATCATAGATGTCCGCAAGCTTTCTTATGCACCCCTGCTGCAGCGGATGTGAAGGATGTGAGCGTCAATGCCACAGGCCACAGACGTGGACGCACTCAGCTGCATGGTGAAGCATAGTTGGCTGACAATGATCCTTGACTTGTTCCTTGAACCTGCGATCTCCAAGGTATTGCCCAAGTCCCCGAGCTTCAACCACCATGCATACACACGTGCGACCGGACAAATATGTGTGCAAGGCCTTTGTTCCTCTGCTGCTTGTGCTTCTGCACTGGCACAGGGCAGGATGTGACACAGCGTTTTACAACTGCATGAAGGCCAACTGCGCTACCCAGCCAATCATCTACCGCCCACTCTGCCGAGGTCTTGCGTATCTGTACTACAAGGCCGTCTCGAAGTTTGGCTGCGCGGCATACGCAGCAGCACAGACAAGCGGCAAGTGCAAGTGTGTTGCCCCTCCCCCACCGCCGCCGCCCTCGCCGCCCCCACCGCCGCCGCCCTCGCCGCCCCCAGGCAAGCGGCAGGACTGTCGCGTGCAGCACAACGCATGCATCTGCACTACTCACACATGACCAATCAACGAAGTGCACGAGTGGATCTTGTGCTGTCACCAAGTCTTGTTGAGCTTAAGCTATGTACGTTTTCAATGCGCACACAACTCACTCCAACGCATGGACATAACAACGAAACAGTGTTCAAACTTTGAGCTTTTTCTGACGCCTTCTACGCATGCTGTCCTTCATCAACTTCTGTGTTGGGTCTTGGTGCGCTGCCTTGACAATGCCAATGCAGAGGTCTGCTTCCCTGCCACCGCAACGACGCGCCGCCTGGCCGCCAGCCATGCACAACAGCAGCGCCCGCGGACCGCTGCATCGCAGCTGTGGGAGGTCGTGCCGCTGCCCCAGCTACGCGTCGGTGACACCGTGCAGTGCTACATACGACAGCCCACCTTCAACATGCGGGATGGATTGTTTGTCTCCTCTGCGCCTGGCGGGCAACTATCCACCTGCCGCGTCTACGCGTACAAGAAAGCCATGGTGGGCATCACACCGCAGTACACCGTCGTATCGTTCGAGACCATCGATCCGTCATCGTCATCATCGTCTTCCGAGCGCCTGAGCGGCAGCCTGGCCCTGTCCGCAAACCACCACATCCTCGATGCTGCCACTGGTCGCGCTGTCATGGCGGACAGCGTCAGGGAAGGTGATACGCTGGTGGTGGTGCAGGCGGACGGCTCCTTGCAGGAGGCGCGTGTGCGCCACATCAAGACTGTGCATGCGGAAGGCGCGTTCTCTCCACTGCTGACACAGGGCGGGCTGCTGGTTGTGGATGGTGTCGTGGCCTATCCCAGCAGCGGCACCTCTGACGTGGGCCTGGACGCCAAGCACTGGGTGAGTTGGGGCCAGCACTGGGTGGGTAGATAGGGGCCACGGCATGCTGGTGTGAGTGCCCTATGACCAGGCTGCTGCAAATGAACAGTAGTGTCATCTTGGCATGTGCGGGTCCACCAATGATAAAGATGACAGCGTCTGGTTGCATCGTGATGTTTGAGAACATGTAGCGGCGTTTGTGTGTGTGAGTGTGTGCGCGAACATTTGCGTGTGTGTCAGTGTTATGTGTGTATGTCAGTGTAATGTGTGTTGTAAGTGAGTGTGTGTTTTGAGAAGCGTTGCATGCTCATCTGAACCCCTGGCTGCCCCTGGCATCTTGCCTGAACTTCACCACCTGCATCTTTGCGCATCACCACACATGCACATGCACCGGTGTTCAAACTGACATGCTCGGCAAGGGTGCGCTTAGCTGCTGCCCACTGATCGCTGCTGATATTGCAGGGCCAGTTCTACCTCGCCGCATCAGAATGGCAGGCGGTGGAAGCAGCAGCAGCTGCTGCGGCGGATGCAGTCAAGGCCAACGCTGTCAGCGACGGTAATGATGACGATGACGACGATCAGCGAGCCGCCATGGATGTTGCATCTGCGGCCGCTGCAGCTGCTGCGGCGCACGTGCCTGACTGGGGCCGTTCCTTGGCGGAGCTGGGCAGCCGCGAGGGCAAGCAGGTGGGCGCCTTCACGCAGCGGTTCTATGACGTGGCTGCTGCCGCAGCCAAGCAGGGCCGCACGTTCAAGGACTGGGCACGCGTGGCGTCCGAAATGCAAGCTGTCATTGCCAACGAGGGCAAGGTGTACAGCGAGGAGGAGGCGCTGGCGGTGTACGACCGGCATATACGTGCCCCTGGCAGCACCATCACAGTTGCCGCGTAAATACGACCTGATGACCCATGTGCAACCTCCCTGCCTAAATTGTAAACCAGCAAGGCAAAATCATGTTGACATCACAATCTGTCCAGACAGGCTGATTTGATACCCGTTGCGGAGCCACTGTAGCTTCTGTGGGCTCTGTGGGCGGTGCAGCCGAAGTGCTTATGGCATGTGTGAGGGCCAGCAACATCCATGGGTACGTGGATGGAGGTTAGGTGGACTGTACAATGCTGGGTTCGGGGCAATGCTGATCCTTGTCGATAATGCGGCTTGGACCACGCAGGGCTTGTGACCAGCAGATTGGCAGTCTCATGACTTTTGCATCTAGCCCCTGTGCAATACTGTGTGCTCTGCAATGAGATGTATGTCACTTTGCAGTATTGCACAGTAGTTGCCACCAGTACTGGGCATGACATTCGATATGCACGAGGCTGGAGGGGGCGTGCACAAGTGAAGCAACCCGCCCGTCGCTGGTCAGCATGGTCAAGGACGCAGCGCATGTCGTACGTGATGTATGCTAGGGGCTCGCTGCGCTATGCAAGCTTGAAACATATCATTATAGGCTTGACGTATGTCATAATAAGGCGGACATTCCGAGTGCACGTGGTATAAGTGGTATTCCTCCTTAGTACGGTCACGCGAGCATAATGTAATACACGCGTGTTGCTGGCGGGTCCTACAGTGTCCTGCCCTGCTCGCACTTTGTAAGTGCGTGCACCCACCACAGGAGCGATCGTCCTTACTAGATTTTGTTTTTTGCTTATGAGTCAGCTTGTCTTACATGCACACTTCCTCCGTGCTATGTTGTTTGTACATTGTACAATGTACAACCTGCGGCATGGTGGCTCTGGGGTACAAGTCAGGAGTGACTGGGTTGCGTTGCTGCCACGAGCCGTTCAGGAATAATGCCTTGCGTGACGGTGAGACCAGTGATATTCAGTTGCCTCCAATACAACCATGTACACTATGCCCAACCCCACGCGGAAGCACGTATGGTGATCGAATTTGCGGTGCATATGGGCCTGCACTAGAAGCATGCACTTGAGCCCCTGTAATTGAGTATGGTTGCCAAACTACCCAAACTCAAGTAATTGGGACCCTGACAGGATCATTGACTCGAACATGCATGACGCCATGGCGCGGACACTGCGCGAGTCAGCGTGTGCGTTGGTGCCAGGATAGCGCGTGAAACCATGGAGTGTAGACCACCCAGGGATGTGCTACTGCATGAGGTGGTCAAAGCATGCATAAACCTTTGCGCTGAAATATTGATAAGCATTGCATTGTCCCATGTGTGAACGCAGCAGCAACACGCACCAGGTTAGGTTGGATACCTAACGTAGTAACGTAACAGGTTTAGCAATCCTAAAATCCTCACCTGCAACCGGGCCGAGGCCTGAGCAAACCGGGTGCATACGTCAATCGACCCAAAGTTGCATGGCCAGCGGATCACGCAGCGAAGCAGCTGTAACGCTTCAGGCAATCTGTGCGTTATGGACTTATGGTGTGTGTCCTTGTGTAGCTGGTGGCAAATAACAAGCCCAAAGTCACGCACTGTGCAACATGTGGGGGCCTGGACTGGGTGACGCCTCTAATGCAACGCAACCGACAAATCACAAGCACCACAGACAACACCACACACTGTGGGCTTATCTCAATCACCGACAAGGAAAAGGTGTCTGTCCTGCAGGTGCGGCGTGGACTTCCACGCGCACGCCGAATGCCAAATGTGTCAGCATGCACACACATGCAGCGCAGCCCAGCTAGGTGTGCTAACGCCTGCAGCGCATCGCACAGCACCACTGACAGCCGGGCTTTGACGTCACCGTACGAAACAGTCCCACGCAGCGCCCGCATCTGCAGGCCTGGCAGGGCCGCGGCGGTGTGCAGAGCGGGGCCCAACACCTCGCAGGCAGCGCAAAACCACTCTTAGGGTTTAGGGTTTAGGGGGGGAAATGGTTTTAGGGTTTTATGGTTTGGGGTTTTAGGGTTTAGCGGGGCCCAACACCTCGCAGGCGATGCAATACCATCTGTCGCTGTCGTCATAGGTGCAAGTTCTGTAGATGAGATGAAGCTCTTGAAGCGATGACAGGTAGCGGGCGCTGCTGGGCAGCAGCGTGCAGACTGCCTCAAGCTGTGCAGCTCTGCCCGGGCCCGCACATGTAGACGCGTCAGCTTGCTAAGCGCCGTGCAGGAAAGCAGCATGCACGCTGCCACCTGCGGCCCATCCAAGTGTAATGGTGCACCGCCTGGCCGGTCCTCGACATGAAGCTAACAAATCCATGCTGCAAAACAACGGCACCGGTGAGCGCATGACGGTCATACGATGGATTCGGGTAGCAGCCAGGAGTGACGGCAGGCGGGCGGTGGGTCAGGACAGAGGCCTGCGCCTCTGGCCAGTCCTCATAATGTGCCAGGAGTCAGATACCATAACATTCTCTAACAAAGTTGTGAACGGCGCCATCCGCCACCAGCACCTGTCTGCCGCCACGCACCTCGCCACGCACCCTGACCACAGACAAGGCTCATGGAGGATGTCTGGCAGTGGCGTGCCTCGTGCGCAGTCCAATACCATGTGTGACGGCCGGCCGCGCCTCTGGCCAGCAGGCCGAGTGTGAGCGGCAGCATCCTCCAACATTGCCACTGTAGCGTCAGCTGTAGAAGCATGCGCTCAATCTGGCAGTAGTAGTTTGGTAGACACGCAGGCGATCTACGTATCAAGGCTATCTCAGTACCGTTGGTCATCGATACCAAGATGCAGGTGGCGGTTGCACTATTGTAGATGTATGCACACGTGTTACACAGGCAGCGGCCATAGTCCGTCAGGCCGGGGAGCCGCTTGAGGCCAGGCCCGACACGCAGCGTCTCGCATCCATGCCTGAGTGACAATGCTGCTTGCGCACGCATATCGCCATGTGCATGCACCCAGCATTGCACATGCGCCCTGCCAGTTGCCGCCCTTAACTCGCCGGCCAGCTCCGCGCCCTGCACACCCCAGCTCAGCTATCTCTGCAGCCGCATCCACCGCACGTGCACGACCCTCCTCTTGAACCAATCACCCCGGACGTGGACCACTGACCCTGCTGGACTCTGCTCGTGCCCCTGTTCAGGTGACTTTTCGCTGTGACCTGAAGTGCTGCCTGTTGCTGCGCTGCGTTGTCGTAGCTGAGCTCTAGCCAGTTGTGAGCTCTTTTTGTCGCTCTGCCTTGCCCGGCTCACGTGCACTGGCACTGCATCTTGGGCTGGGGTGCCCTCCAGCCTGCCACTACGCTAAACGCCCAGCCACAGCCTCAGCCCTGCTGGACCAACACAGACATTTTCACACACTTTCACTGACATACCGCGCCACGCTCTCAGTCCATCAGACGCTTTACTGCAGCCACGCTCTCAGTCCATCAGACGCTTTACGGCAGCCGCAGGTCAGCCCAGACACCTCGCTCGCCATTGGTCAGGTCAGGCGCAGTCTCTCTATCCATACGCATGCGCATATGCACACTGCATGGCCCCACGGGAAGCACACGGCATGCCCCTCGGGCGCTCTTTCTGGTACACGTGTGACTCATCGTGGCAGTACACACTCAAGCCTGCATTCCTCATACACATCCTGCTGATGGCTGCACATGCATGCAGGCGCTAGCTGTGCGCCGTTGATGCTGTAGGGGTTCTGCTGTGCATGCTTGCACTATCAAATGCACAAGTAGCATCAGTGAGCATGTGCTGTGCATATCGCTGCCTGCGCAACATGCACCTCCAGGTTGCAACGGTGTCAGCATGCCCCCCTGGTGCCGCAAATGGCTGGCCTATGGGTGTCATTACACACCGCAGTGGCACTGACAGCTTACCGCTACACAAATAGTAAACACAACAGTGTAATAGTGTAACCAATGACCAACAACTTTTACAACAAGGCCACCATAGGGGCAGTGCCGGTAGTACCGGGATTATGGAAGCCCACACCGACTGCAGACGGCGTCAGCAGAGGTGAATGATCGAGCAAGCACCCAGGGTGCACCTGCGGTCTTGAACAGCTGTGCAACAACGTGTACCAACCGCCCCTAAACCGCTGATCAACATGGCAGCCATCAAGCTAGGAACAGCAGCAGCTCATGCCTCAGCAAGCTTGCGCGTTGCATGCATCAGGTGGAGCCGAATGCCACCGCAACGACGACAAGCATGTCAGAATGAGGCGCCAATGGGGCCAGCAAGTGTGTAGGAGAGCGGAGGTTGTGGCAAGTGGTTCAGGCTAGGGACAGGAAACATCCACTGTGATGTGAATCCCGGCAGGCACAGACATGCTAACATAGAAACGCATCATCAGGTAGGGATGCTACGCTGAATGCTACACTGAATGCTGCATGTATGCCTTGGGTAAACGACGTTGTTGAATCAACATTGCGTAGCCGTATGCTGCAATCATGGACACAACAGCAAGCTCCTGCCGAGCGATGCTGGAATGAACGGTCAGGTGATATGACGGTATGACACAACCACCAAACCCTGAGTGTATGAGGCACAAAACAGCAATGTGTCCTGTCACCCTGCATCCAAATGCCACACGCCTCAACAGCACTTATAGCAGGCACATGCGCGTCGTGCACGCGCGATGAGCCTCACACCTCCAGCTGCTAGTGCAGTGAGTCACTGAGTGAGTCACACCTCCAGCTAGCAGAGTGCAGTGAGTCACTGAGTGAGTCACACCTTCAGCCGCTAGTGCAGTGAATCACTGAGTGAGTCACACAGCCCGCAGATCAATCACACAGCGGGACAGGTGTAGCCCTGCTGACCAGTTGTGGTGCTGGTCGTGGTACATGGGTGTTGAAGTAGGTAAGCACAACCCACAAGTCAGTGAGCGTGCAACGTGAGGACCTGTCTGGACTGGGTGCAACGCGCGTAATGCAAAACCACCAAATGCAAGCACCACAGACAGTACGTTTGCATGCATGCCAACCATGACCATGATGGTTACATTTGCTCAGTCGTCGACATCAAAGAGTTGAATGTCCTGAAGGTGTGGCGTGCACTGGCATACGCGAGCCAAGTGCGTCGCATCAGCATTTACATATGCGATGGACAGGCAATGCAGCCCGGTTAGGTGTGTTGAGGCCTGCAGCGCGTTGCACAGCAGCGTAATATCGTTGATGCTACCGTAACAAGCTGTCCCACGCAGCGCCAGTGTGTGCAGGCGCGACAGGGCCGTAGCGGAGCACAGAGCAGGGCCCAGCTCCTGACAGGCAGAGGTACACCACTCATCGTTGAAGTCATCAGCATTGTACACGAGATGTGATCTGTTGCAGCGATGACAGGTGGCGAGCGCTGGGCGGCAGCGTGCAGAATTGCCTCAAGCTGTCCAGCTCTGCCGGGGCCCGCACATGCAGACTCGTCAGCCTGCTCAGCACTGTGCAAAAAAGCACAGCGCATGCAGCAGCTTGCATTCCCGTAAATTCGGATGGTTCAGCATCTGCATAGTCTTCGACATGGAAGTTCACGCAGACTGGTCACGTTGGTCGTGAAAGCGTCTGCAAGCGCCTTAACCAGCGGGCGCACTCCCTGCCAATCCCCAAAGCAGCCATGCAGGTGTAGCTCTGTCAGGCTGCTCAGCAGGTGCTTGGCTTGCAGCGCCAACACAAGCGCCTGCGTTGCAGGCCCGGACCACTTCAGACCCATGAACATGTTCAGCACCTGCAGCGTGTTGAGGCTGGTGCCAGCCGCCAGTGCGTCAAACGCCTCGGCAACGCCGGTTGGCGGGCTCAGTATGGTGGGCAAGTGCAGCTCCGTCAAGCAATGCACGTGCCTGCTGCGCTGCAGCATCGCTGCAATATCCACACTGGACTCTAGAACGGTGAATGAAAGGTTGAGCTTGGTGATGCGAAGGGGCGCTGAGCTGGTGAGCACACGCATCACAGGCACTGCACAATGTGCCACATACTCCATCGCTGAGCAGTTGTTGAGGTCCAACTCAGGCAGGCCAGAAAGGCATGTGCTGCAGCTGCTGCGAGTCCTCCTGTGAGTGCCCGCCAGCCTGCATCTGGTACATGCGGCCTGTGCCGCAACACCTTCACGTTCCCATTCATTTAATCCGTTCGGGTTGACTTGAAGGCGTGTCAGGGGTGGCGTGCTGCGCTGCAAACAGGCAAGGGCTTCTGCCATTGTGACTGTCGTTGCTGCGCGCCAAGGTGTCCAAGGTGCGCCAACTTCACCTCAAATGTGCCCAGGCTTGTGATTGATGTGCAGGACCTAGATACGGCCACTCTGTGCCATCGGTAAAATGATTTTGCAGCGCGCTGTTTCGCGTGGCGGTCACTCCATGGGTGTAAAACACACGCCAGACCAACCTCACACCCTTGCTGACAGAGTGGGATACGGGTATCAGCTAGCTCCAACACATCATCGGGTAGGAGGCTGCTGAACAGATAGAGAGATGGCAGCAACAGCAGCGTCTAGTTGTTGTGTGGGTGTTGCACCCCAGTACAGTATTGGCCATGGTTTGACGCATGACGTGGTTGCTTGTGTGCTACTGATGGCCAGACAAATGTGTGAGAAAGGCTAGTCAGGTTACAGTGACCGGACTACATACGATGTGAAGCAGGCAGAATAGACATGGCCCTTTGGTGGGGCGGGGGTGGGGGGTAGGGGGAGGGTAGTACGGGCGGAGTGGGCACGGCTGCTAGTGGAAGGGGGGAGTGGGGAAAGGCGCTGGGGAAAGGGGGCTGCTACTTCGTTCACCTCACGCACAAAGCTTGATCATTGTCAGAGCTCTCGCAAAGGCGTCGCATATTGGCAACGCATGGCCATGCACTGTTGTACGGATACACCTCTAGTGTACTGATTGACCTCCGGTGTATGTACTGATTGACCTACAGTGCACAGATTGACCTCTGGTGGGATGTACGGTGCTAACGGTACTGGATATACGCTGTGCAGCCGTACTGGATGGATACGCAGGTATGGACCCTGGGTCACGGGAGCGCGAAAATATCAACGTCACCGTCATTGTCCGAGTGAGGTTTAACGCGACAGGGTGGATGGTGTGCCAGGGGCGCCCGCCTGTACGCTTCCTCTCTCGCTAAAAATAAAATGGACAGCAGGCAGTGTGGCAGCGCAGCTGCGCATGTTGAGGCATGGCGTACACGGTGTCAGCAGTTGACAGGGCCCCACCTGTACCGCCTGACACTGCCAGCCACCCTGATGGGAGAGCAAGCCAGGCTCAACCAAGTAGGCTGCTCTTGGGTGTCAGAGTTCCGAACACCAGTCTCGATTCTATGTGTTGCTGGGGCGAAAGGTGCTTTTCAAAACGGCCCCCACGCACTCATTGCTGCTGCTGAGCTTGCAGTCTGACTACTCTGACACAAACTGAACGGAGGTAGGTGGCACCCCGACCAGACCCAAGCACATATAGCACAACCAAGAACTGCGGCCCGAGCATATATGTATCATGTGTGGGTGCACTCAGGACGACAACCACTGATACATACGGCCACACAGCCGGTGATGAGTGGATCAATCGAGCACCGCTCGGTTGGCTGGAAGGAGTCAAAGAGGTAGCAACACTAGCAGCACCGTACAAGACACAGCACATAAACGGCCCATAAACGGCCCATAAACTGAAGGGTATAACAGAGGGTATAACAGAGTGCAGAACAGCGACTATGGCAAAGCACATTAAGGTGTGTTCAGGTGTGTTCAGGTGTGTTCAGGTGCACCTTTGGATTCACCTGCGACTCGTTAAGGTTGAACTGGCTGCTTGAGCTGCGTGTGTACCGGATGGATCCCAAGGGTGCGCTTCATCGCAGCTGCACATGTATGTACATGCCGCATCAAATTGTCGCATTGGTGTGGGTGGCACGTCCGTATGGCGAACTTGTTCCTAAAGTGAACAGCAACGTAGGTAACTGGAGTGAGCTGAAGCGAGTATAAACCTCCGCCCAAGGGTAAGATGGTTGGTTGTTTTTCGGTTGGACTGTTGCCAATACCTGTAGAGCCCACAGTCTGCTAAGATTGACGTCGTTGCCGTGCAAAGTGGACTCGTCAGTTGTTTCCTTTATTCGTCGTTCCGCGCCAGGCGCAAGTCGGCAGACGACATTTTGCCGGCATCTGGAAGCAGGCTGCCGCAAGGAGGTGGGAGAACCTCAGTAGTACACTGCGGCGGGGGCGGGGGTGGGACGAGGAGGTTGGATTCATTGCGTATGGTGCTGAATATAAAGTTAGCACAGACAACCAGAGTAGCTGTTCATCATTCTACAGCACCTGTCTTTCACAGGGCCTTGTCGTGCCGTTCGACGTCGTGTCTTTCTTTTGTAGATGCGGACATCAAAGTTGGCAAACTCTCGCTCGCGCACGGTGAGAAAGGCTTTGTGATGCTCTCAACAATTTGGAGCAAACCTATGGAGCGCTGCCAGGGGTTGGTTGTCTTTCGGCCGTTGCTTTATGTGCTCGCTTGCTTGCGATGAGCGATGGACATCAGTGAAATCCCCGATGGCCGTTACTGCTGCGCCCTAGGCCTTTCTGTGTCGTGTCTTGCAATGCCACCATTCACTTGCTTGTAGTATGTATAGTCAGTGCCGCCCCAGGTTGGGACGTATGTCAATGCCCCTCCCCGGCTCACAGCCATCAGAGGTTGAATGTGATGCCAACCACTTACTCGGACCTGAACGTGTACATGTTGAGCCCCATAACCCAGTACAAACGTATAAATTTACTGCACGCTTGCGGCTATGTTGCAGGTGATGATGCAGCGTGCGCCCCAGTTTGGGGTGCTGTACGTGTCGTTGATCATCGCTCTCGCCTCCTCCGTGGTGGTGGCCACTGATGACGTGCCGACAGAGGCCCCAACGAGCCAACCTGAAACAGACCCCTTTGGCCCTCCAGGGCTGCTGGATTCGTTTTGGGCAGGGTTTGAGGCTGCGCATCCGGACCTGAGCGTTGTGACCGAGGAGGAAATCATTGCTGCGGTGGACACCTTTTTCACAGACGAAGGGTCGCGGCGCCGCTCGCTTCTGCTTCAGTCCGGCTGTGGCCCCTTCTACTGCCCCCCTGGCCAGACAGTTGTGCAGGTCATTCCTCCTGGGCCTCCGAATGGTTGCGGTCCGGCGGGCGGCCTGGCCGGCCGTGTCATCCCAAACCTGACCTTCAAAACCTGCTGTGACGGACACGACAACTGCTACGACACCTGTGCAGCTAGCAAGTAAGTAGGTATGCATGTGTGTGTCAGGGCCACTTGCTGTACGGCCTCAGACTAACCCGGTACGGAGTGGAGGAAACAAAACTGAGAGAATGCAGTGCAGTGCTCCCCATAACAAGGAATGTCTTGCTTTGATGGGAGTGGACATGAGGGGTGCAGAGGGCAACCCCATTTTTCAGGGCACACCGATGGCCCATCTGAGTTAGCCAT
Organism: Chlamydomonas asymmetrica; assembly: GCA_001662385.1. NCBI lineage: Eukaryota > Viridiplantae > Chlorophyta > Chlorophyceae > Chlamydomonadales > Chlamydomonadaceae > Chlamydomonas > Chlamydomonas asymmetrica. Next base: position 353 of record BDDA01001594.1, on the reverse strand, counting down.
AGAGTTGCATGGATAGCTCTCATCGAGAGCAGCATTTTGGCGCATAGCATGCCCGATTTAGAGCACCAAATACACGAAGGTGGTGAGGGTGGTGTCCCGGGGGGGTTGCGGACTTCCTGCTAACTTTGCTCCGGCTGCGAATTGTGACCTGGGAGTTGTGCCATCAGCCTTGCCTGTGCAAGCTTGATCGATTCGCACATAATAGGCTGCACACCCCTGTGGAAATTGGTCTGCGAACCCTCCTCCCGCCTGGAGCTTCCGACCGCGCCTGCATTTTGCAGTATCAGCCCCTTGAATGAAGGCTGAACTCAGCTTAACATTGTTGCAAAGAGCACAATGTAACATGGGGGGGT
>BDDA01001590.1:5479-15921 GCA_001662385.1 Chlamydomonas asymmetrica | reverse complement strand
CCCGTCCAAAAAAAAAAAAAAAAAAAAAAAAAAAAAAGGATGAAAACGACCCCCCCAAAACCTGCCACGTGGCGTGAAGCCATTGGTTGCGGCGCCCTGCGTAGCTTGCGGAACTGCTGCCGGTTTGAAGTCCGCCCTACAAACGCAGCTGCAGGAGCAAATGCATGCTCCAGTTCAGAACCGGGCTTGATGTGTCTACATAAAGCAGCGACACTCAGTAGATGCTTGACTGGCGGCGTGCGTGCGTGCGTGCACGCAGGTGCACGCTAGCTGGCGTAACTGGCGTTCGAGTGGACGTGCCCTGCAAGCCTCTATTGAGGCACTGCTGTATAAATATGTTGGGTCTAGCTGTGAATACAGTGCTCCAACAACAAGGTCAGGTTACACCAAACGCGATGCATTGCTTTGTAGAATGTATGTCACCTACCTGCTGCCTGCGGCGAGCAGCGAATGTCTGCACTCACGCGTCAACAAAGCCAAGGGGCGGCAGTCCCAGTCCCAGGATGCTTGAACAGCTCTGCACTTCGGAGCAAGTGCTTGCACGCAGGCTCTGCGTCGTATCTTTAACGCTGTGACAGTCGCATCACAAACGGGGCACTTGCAAGTCGTGCGCGTTCGTTGCAAGCAAGGGGTGGAGTATGAAAGCCTGCAAGAATGGCCCTGCTTTTATATGCTTCCACTGCCGCCAGGACCAGTACCAAGGCCAGCTGCATGCCATACTATACGCTACTATACACTGTAGCTTTCAGATGGACCCTCGACCCAAGGCCGTATGTACCAGGAGGCAACTACGGCAACCAGCAGGGAAAATCTCCCGAAAGGGCACGCTGCAATCTAGGGCCATAGGGGAAGGTGACGAGGTATTCCATGGTTGCGATTCTCAGCGTTCCCTGTGTCAAAGCGCGGTGCCTGCACGCGCGGCCACTTCTAGACCCCAATCTTTGAGGCCGTGCCGCAAACCGTGCAATTGTCCAAATCGGCCTTTGACAACGGTTAATGATGCTAGACTTCTCAAACTCCGCGCGTATGTGGTCGTCTTATTGAAGGGCCGAAGTACTTGTCGCGTTTGCACGCGTGGGAACATTTTTCTGGCCTCGCAAAATAGCACAACACACGTGTCACACCTTCGTTTCACCAGTTGGCACAACGAAAGTGCAGGCCAGTAGGTCTGGCTTCACCTGAGACGCGGCTGTGTATGGGGTCCTGAGCATGCACAGCTGCGCTGCTGTTCAAACATCATTTGGTCCCGTTTGAGCCATCTCAGCGTGCACACAGCTAACACAGCCCACCACGGTGTTCAATCCAGGGCTACGACGCAAACCAGTGGAACCCTCAAACGCCAAGCTTTACGGTCACATAGCTTGTAATTCTGTACCAAAAGACCAGAACAGGTTGTACAGCTTATGTTGGGCCTTGGCGAGTCGCGAGGTCACTTGGGCTGCCAACAGCTCCGCTAGGACTTCGCTAGGGGCCAATTTTGGCTCAGAAAACGCTGTGGATGGCCACAGGCCTATACATGACTGGTTTGCGACCTGTATGGTCTTCATTCTGAACTTTGAGGATATGTGTCCCACTATTAGTGGGACACAAGGGTGCAAGTGTTGCTTTCAAAATGGTGGGCAGGTTTAGCAGGCAAACGTAATCAAGCTGCGCGACGCCAAGCCTGAAGACAGTTGCAAATAATAAAGGATCGCTGCTTGCAATCTTAGACTGCATTAAGACTGATTGAGTGCTGGGTGGGAACCCCCGGCGGGCCATGCTAAGCGTGCTGCGCACGCCTAGCACCGTGACGCATGCATCACACGCGCAATTTGCTTTTTGGACTGAAAGGGTTACAGTCTACGACAGCGCTGCCAAAGCAGGCGGTGACAGGACAGGACAAGCCTGACCCCCTGCCAGGGCCCGGAAACCTGGCCGGGACAGAGACAGGGACAAGGACAAAAGAAAAGCAGGCAGAGCGGGCAAGGCCAACACAAGAGGCACAAGCAAGCAAAGCAACGGGTGTTCATGCAACACAAGCGGAGGGCTAACCAGTAACACCAGTAACCAGTAACCTCACCGCCCAGACGGTCCCACCTACGAGGGAGACCCAAAACACCCATGCATGCAGCACGCACACCGGCGGCGGCACTAGCGGCACACTGGATGGCGGCACTCTGATCCCACCGCGTTCAGGCGGCCGCCCCAGAACGGCTGAAACCAATGCACGACAGTGCGTGAGTGCACCGCCATAAACGCATGCAGAAGTTAGTTGCAGGAGGTTGAGGACAGGCACAGGCAGCAGAGTGCACGCACAGGTGCACGCTGCCACGGTTGGGGGCAACCAATTGCACTCCTGATGAGGCAGCACGATGTGTCATGCGCTGGCCCATGCATTCCAGTCTAGCTCCTCGCTTACTTTCACCAGGCTTCGGCTGTATGTGCAGCATCGTTGCTGGGTGTTCGGGGTTCTGCCTGCCCGTCTGGTTTAACTATGTGTGGTTTTTTGGACGGATTTGTTCTCCTTGCTTGCCTGCTTGCCATCTGCTTGCTGCCTGTTTGGCCTGCCTTGCTTGCTGGCTCTTGCCTCGGTCTACTCGGTCTATCTCCTCCTTCTCCCGTCCTTGTCCCTGTCCTTGTCCTGGATGGCCAGGTTTTCTGAGGCTTGCCCGTCCTGCTTGTGCCTGTTTTGACGGCAGAGCCTTCGCTGTGTAACCTTTCCCGTCCGGAACACAAAAGGTGCAGTGTGAAAGGAATGCGAGCTACACCTGCTGGCTGCTGGTCCAGCACGCATGCGCGCACGCGCAGGGCGCCGCGTCTCGTGGGTTGGACCCCGGCAAGGCCTGAGACCTGGCGGGCCTCAAGGCTTTGCTCAGGCTGGAGGCCAACATACAGACCAGTGTGTGACCCATCCTCATGGGGACGTCATCGGCGCTAGTTACAACCACGCCATGTCCCTCACTGCCTTTGCCTCCCCCGTCATCGTGCTCAGAGACGTGAGTGCGTGGCATGCAAGGTGGGGGACCAGTAATGCATGCCAAGACGTCTGTGCACAACGCAAAACCCCTCGCTCAACATGATTTTCTGCCCCCTGAGTTCCCGGATTGTATCAGTGTGTCTCGCTGCATGTATGGAGCGCGCCCGTAGTGCCCTTAGGGACCGTCAATCCCGGGGCTTGTCACTGTCCCGGTGTGGTTTAGTGCAGCTGTGGCGGATGGAGCAGGGGGCGCCCGCATGCAAGCTTCCTCACCAAGAAAAAAAAATGGAACATGCTAACGTTGCACAGTCGCAGTCGTCCTGGCCTCCTGGGGTTTGCTGACCACCCCTGTTACCCATTATTTCAGTACCGCATTTCTCTCTTCAGTTTGTATTACAGTTTGTATTACAGTTTGTATTACATGAAAGGATCGTCAAATACGGATATGCATGGGCTTGATCATGTCCAAGGTTTTACAGCTCCAGGAGCTCCGTCCTCAGCAGGGTTAGCAGGGTGCTGAGTGGTGCATCGCTGCCCAGCAAGCTGCGCATGTGTGGCGCGCGCTGAGTGCACGACTGCACGCCTGTGCTGCTCCGTCTCAAAACACCCATGCATGTGTGCGCTTTGACGCTCGGGGTATGTTGGTTCTCCCCTCACGCTCAGAGTCTGAGTATGCGTGCGTGCCGGCATGTCAGGCTTACGTGGATGCCAAGTGCTGCGACTTCTGTATTGCTGTACCGCAGCCGTACAAGCTGCTGGTCATCAACAATGTAATCAGCGTGTTGGCAGGACGTGGGTTGTCTGTCTCGTGCAGTCTGTACCTGGCTGCACACGTGCGTGGCTAAATGGTGTCATGGATGTTGCAAAGCAGGCGGCGCACTGCGCTTCAACGTGGCCACTAGCAGGCGCAGGTGCACAGGTTAGGCGGTAGCGATAGCAGTCTGAGCTCCGCACGCCGGTCAGGCAGAGGCACACAGCAGAGCGAGAGGGGCAGGCGGGCAGGCGGGCAGGGTGTCATCACCTTCATGCCAAGCGCTGGTGTGACGGTCAGCTGCCCCGTAGGCCCATCGCGGGCAGCGCATATATTATACATCAGCCCAGAGACACACGTGCCCATGCACGCATGGTAGGACGATTGGTTGATCTGAGTCAGGCCATGCGGTGATGGCCACGGAGTACACGGGGAGGGGGCCCTCAGCAGCAGCCAAGTCGCGTGAGGTTCAGTTGCAGCCCTGGCCTGCAACACGAGCCGCTTCATGCTGCTGCAGGCATGGTACCAAGCCACCAGGCCCCAGGTGTACTGACTGGGGACACATGCGCAGTACACAGAGCATGGGCTGTTCGGCCGACACGCACCTGACGTAACATAACCTGACGTGTGCGCAACACGTCGTGCATGCGTCAGGACCGCAGCGCCAGCGTCCGTCATGAGAAGCGCTGCACATGCACATGTGGTAAGCATACGCTTGCTGGGGAGTATGGACGCAGGGAGCCGTTTGGATTACGGTGCCTGATACGCCTTGTTACATTCGCTGATGGACGCATCAATACGCTGTGGCACTTGGCACTGTGCCGTCCTGCAGAGGGTCACCTGCAGTTGGGGGCCCTGCAGCCGGATGGCAGAGACGATTGCAGCTGGCTTACTGCAGCCAGCAGCATGCGGAGTGCGCTCACAGGGCAGGCAAGTAGCAGTAGCAACAGGTTACGGCTTACGCACAGCAAACACACCAGCAAGCGGCGACCATACACCCGCCGTGGATGTTCAGCGCAGCCTGCTCAGCGTCAGGACTTAGCGGGCATAATTGCTGCACCACGCTGTGTGGCTGAACATGCTGTGTGACTGAGCACTTGAGCAGTGCAGTCCTGCCGCGCGGTGCATGGCACCCCCAAACACGCAACCGCAAGGCGTAGCATAGTACATTCTATCAGCAGGTGACATGCAGCGGCTGTAACGATGTGCGCTCCGCGCTGCCACATTTGAGCCACGGTATGTCTCCGGGGCAGCTCCGTGCCGCGGCACTAAATGCCGTGCATACCGTTTGCTGTTGAGGCGTGGCAAGCAGTTGAAAGTAATGATATCAGCCAGCGATGCCACTAATGCCGCCCCGTGTTGCTTAGGATGGTACGATGGAGGGTGAAGGGTGTCTTCAACAGAGTGTACTGCTGGGGTGGACAGATGGACCATGCCCGCATACGTGTCAATCCTACAGGCCCAATGAGTACCGCCACACAACGGGCATGCCACGAGCACATGAAGCCAATCGCTACGGTTGAGCGAGCACAATCTAGACATAAGAGGATTTATGGAAGCACAAGATGCTGAAGCACGCTGAGCAGCTGTGTTTTTATCAAAAATTTCAGTTCAGGGGACGCTCATGGACAGGCGGCGTCTGCAGGATTGCAGCGGTTGAATAGACGGAATCAAAGGGATCACCCAGCATGTGATGGAGACCTGCTGATATGGCGAACATGCTTAATTCGGCAGCCGCCGGTGTGTTGGCAGTACGTTGGTCAGTACCGTATGTGCTGTAGGCAGTGTCGTGTCATCAGTACGGCATGCAGTGTTAGCGGCTTCGCGGTTGGCAAACAACAAGTGCCGTTATTGATGCAGCGTGGCAAGCAGCCATACGTCACTGTGATACATTGCGGGATGCGGTACGCCAGCTCTCAAGGGCAATGAGCAATGAATGGGTGGATGGCGCAGCATGTGGCAATCCCTAAGCGATCCGTGATGGCCGAAATACAACGCATACCGACCGCAATGGTCGGTCATATGGAATGAATAATCGATGCGGTACCGTAGTCACATCGCAGCGAGTGGAAAGTTCGTGCCAGGGGCTGCGCAAGCTGTCAGATCGATTCATTTGCTTTCGCCATGCAGCCTTGTGTGCAAAGCGCAACCAATCGTTTCCTCAAGTGCAGCCATGGACCTGCTGCGTTCACGTACATTGCTGGCACATGTTGCTTTCTCAGTTTCTCTACATAGGTAGCCTGCAGCAACCTGTTTGGAGCGCGCAAATGCCCAGGCAGGCTCATCCATGCATCAAAGGGGCACGCAGAGGTGCGCAACACACAGCCTTATCACCTTATGTATGTATCATCCAAACATGCCATGCAGCAGGTGCAGGCCCAGGGCGGCGGCCAGCCACACGCCCAGCCAAGGCTCAGGCACACCACCAGCGGAGCCTCTTTGCACATCATCAAATGACGGCGGTGCCTGAACGGCCATCCCTGAAGGGTTGGCTGCAGCATCACATGCAAAAGCAGTGCCGCCGCTGGCCTTGCCACACGTCGCCATCATGTTGGCATGGCCTCGTGCGAAGCTCGTATTCCCGCCAATTGCCATTGCGAGCACTGCCCAAGTGCGGATGGAGCACCTTCCCGATGAAGCGTCCCATTCACACACAGGGTCTGCGGCGCAGCTCGCTTCACTTCCCTTGTACTTCATATAACAACGAGCATTCGCCTGCAGGTGTGCAAGTGGGTGCGGAAAATGAGGGTGTGATTATGATGTTGAGGGCATGAAACCAGGCATGAAACAGGCTGAAGCTGCATTGGAAGGGAATTAGAAGGTGTCAGTGGCAGTACATACATCCGTACTGCAAAGGCCTGCAGTACCTGCGGGGCCACCTGGGCAGGCACTGGCAAGCAATACCGACGAATGACCTGTTGCCGCCATGCATGCATCATGCAGTGCGTCATGCTTTGCCACACGTGACACGTCCATGTAGCTGGCCCAGCCACTCGAGTATGATGCACCACATGCATGCACGACCATCCATGAACGGCCTGATTGTGATGTCAAGTCAAGTCAACCAAAGCAGGTAGACTGCACTGGATGGTATGGGCTCCCAATCCATCTATCCGCCTCGCCCTTGCAACATACCTGCGCCCAGATGGTGCAGTTGCCGTACACCGTCTTGATCTCACTGTCCAGGATCTTCCCCTCAAAAGACAACCGCAGCATGGCTGTCAGGTACGATACATCCTGTTCGGCAGTTGTATTTACAGGCACGCATGCCTGCAGCACCCCCATTGGGTATCCGCACGCCGTGTTGCCGTTGGCATCCTGCTCACACTGCTGGTAGCTGGTCATGATGTTTTGTTCTGCCATGCATGCTAAGTCGGCATTGCATGCAGTCCGCATAGCCTGCACGGACGCAGGGTCGGATACATCCATGTCGTTCATGTGATTGAGGCACTGATTGTAGATGCTAATCGGCGCATCAAAGCACATGGGGTCGTAATGACGGAGGATATCGTTGAGATATGTGTCGTAATCTAGCTGGCAGGTTGTCGTGGGAGTAGCGGGGGTGGATGATGAGGTTAAGGCTGAGGCAGAGGGGAACCCCTTATTAGGGAGGCATCCAGTGGGGCAGGTCGGCGAGGCGGGGGCCTTGCTGCAGTTGTAGGCGCGCTGGCCCAACATCACCATCTCCCTGCCTGCATAATGTGCATGCAGCGCAACAAAAGGTCAGCGGATGTCAGCATCGCATGCCTGTATGTTGTATGGCAAAATCATACATGTAGGACCACATACAGCCGAGTCACGCATGCGAAATGTATGCACGTCTCGAGGGCGGGAGGTGTATGCGTGCATGAATGCGGCATGCGCAAACTAGGCAGGGAGTGCGCTAGGCTAGATAGGCAGGCATGGGGGTGAAGCATTGCATGATATCACAACTGCCATGCTCGGGTAGAGAAGCATTCAAAGCACCGCCGCGGGCAGGGCGAACCGGGCAGCAGCACAGTCAGCACAGTGCTGTGGTTTCGGCCGCAAGCAGGCAGGAATGAACAACTGCATCGTCACACATAAGCACTCACATCACTCATATGTCCATTTCAGTGAGAGGCTTGTTCCCCTGCTGCATGAGCCCGGCGCTGGCGGCAGGGTTGGCAAAGCACTGCGAGTCGCCGCTGCTGCTGCCGTTTTCGTACAGGCAGTTCTCAATCCACACAGCGCCCTTGTCCTGGATGTCGGGCACAACCATGGGTACCAGGCTTGCCGCTTGCAGGGCCTGGTAGGCAGCACTGCCTGAAGTAAACTTGAGCAGTTCAGCCATGGCAGTGGCGTTGACCTCGTCCAGCAACGCGTCTAACAGTTGGTTTCTGAGCTTCTTCAGTTGTTGCTTTGTCCAAGCAGCAGAACCGGCACCACCTCCGGGCAGGATGTCTCCAGGGTTCACAATGGGCGGGCCTGGGTTCTCAGGCTTGGGGATGTTTCTTTTGGGCCAGCCTCCTCTTGCGAGGCCCCCAATGCGTTTTGGAAGCAAACCAGCGAGGTTGCGGCGACGTGCGCCCACGGCGGCGGGGAAACCTGAAGCTGCCGTCAGCGCCGAGCTAACAGAGCCCAAGCTGGCGCCGACTGAGCTTGTTGAGAGGTCACAATCAACTTTCAAGGCAGTGTTGGTAGTCTCCACAGCTCGACCTGCGGCCGAAGTGACGGCAGTTGTGCTGACGGCGGATTTTTGTTTCCCCAGCGAGTTTCCTGCTGCTGCGATTCCCAGCAGGAGGACCACAAGCAACGCTTGAGCTACAAAGCATGCCATTATGAAACGGCTGTGGTTTAGGGTGGAACGTAGTAAAGGGGTAGTACCTATGATAACGCGCCGAGTGTTGTACGACCATATACCGCACGGTTTCGATCAAAGCGAGTGAGTGTTTGTTGGCTAAATTGGAACTGATTGGTGCTGTCGAAGGCAACGGATTTCCTGACTCTTGGCACACACATGGCTTTGTATTGGCTGTTTTTAACCTGTGGTAATTGTGGGCCAGCGGAGTGTTGGTCTTCCCCGGCCTCGCATGCGGCTAACGCGGCCGATGTGGCCTGTCTTCAACGCGGGGCTAACAACACCACACCCTGGCCTCGTATGCTTGCATGATCCTCAAACGAGGTGGTGCGCGCGCATGACTCCCAGTGCGCAACTGTAGAAGCGCGCGTTGCTACCCTTCATGATTAGTCCAGGTTGCAGTCACTTCTGCAGTCGGTCTCGGCGGCCGTGCAGTAGCTCGCACAGGTGGAGCGAAGCCATTCTGAGACAATATGTGCATTGCTTGTATTGCTGGTGGCGAGTCTGAGCTCTGCACGCCAGGCAGGCAGAGGCACACAGCAGAGCGGGACGGGGCAGGCGGGCAGGTGAGCAGGACGTCATCAGCTCAATGCCAAGCGTGGATGTGACGGCCAGCGGTCCTGCAGGCCCATAGCGGGCGGCGTGTGAATGGCATCAGCCTAGAGGCACACGCGCCCACGCACACATGGCAGGAAGAGGATGAAGGGACGATTGTAAGTTGCATGGATGGTGGAAAGCACCCCACGTGCTTTGCACCTGCAGGGCGTTGGCTTTCTTTTTTTCCGGACGGGAAAGGTTCCAAAGCGAGGCTCTGCTGCGAACCAGGCACGAGCAGGACAGGCTACGGACTACAGGGAGCGACGCACACTCGCAGCAGGTGTGAGAGAGGCACGCGTCAGGCGTGGGTGTTGCTGCGGTGATGCATTGCAACGGGGGGGGGAGGGAGGTCGGGGACGAACATCACCATGACAGCACCTCACTTTCACTCTAGGCACCTGTCAGCCTAGTCAGCCGCATGCATTGCGTGCGTGGTGAGGTGCACACAGGTTGCGGGTCATCAGGATGTGGTGAGTGCGGATCATGTTGTGGCACTGTGTGCTGTACTGCTCATAATTACTGTACAGTACATCAACAACGCACGCATCTTCGCCGCGTGCTGTGGCAGGCGGACAGGGCACCCGAGTGATTGGGATAGTGGGGAAGGTCACCATGAGCATTAAAGCAGTACAGAGCAGTACAGGAAGCGGCGCACCTCACACACCTCATGGCGCATGGGGACGCTGTGTGAATACGTTGCACATGTGTGCGCGTGCGCTTGGTGTGTAGACGCAGTGACGCACGCGTCAGAGGGAAGAGGGCGCTGGCGGGCGGCGCCAAGCACTGGCAGCAAGCAAGCAGCACACGCGGGTCGCTCAGGCGCGTGTCACGGCCGTCGATCGTGCATACAAATCAACGGCTGCTGCACACGTCAGCGACCCCTTGACTGCACGTTGAGCCAACTTTGGATGCACAAATGTACACACCTCACACCTGGCCATGCCGTGAACTGGCACGCCGTGCCTGGTCATATGCTTGCCCCCGCCCCCCCCCCAAAAACACACAATCTCTCCCTACCTGGAATATGAAGTGGCGCAGCAGCGAATTATCCGCCTGCTTCGCCCACGTGTCCACCATCGCCATCACCGTCGCTACCGTGTCCATGCTGCCCCCACCACCGCTGCTGCCGCCACTACTGCTGCTGCTGCTGCCGCTGCCGCTACCGCGCTGCTGGTGCTGGTGCTGCTGCGGCGCTGAGGTGAAGAGCAGGACAAGCGCGTCTAGGAAGTGCAGCGTAAGGCTGAGGTTATGGTTGCCCTGACCGGTCAGGGCGGTCCCCAGCACCTGAGCGGGTGGTGGTTCGGCGCCAGCATGTGTGC
>BDDA01001585.1:0-15975 GCA_001662385.1 Chlamydomonas asymmetrica | reverse complement strand
CTTGCGCGAGCAGCTGCTTGACGCGATCTTTGACTTCCTCGAGCTCGAGCGGGGACATGCGGTATGGGCGCCTGAATGGGGGCGGCGCACCCGGCTCGGTTTCGATGACATGATGCAGCCCTCTGTCTGGGGGGCATCTGTCAAGTGGGGCATACACGTCCTTGAATGTGCGGAGCAATGCTTGCAGCTCAGGATCATCGGTGGGGGGTAGCTTGCCTGGGTCCGAGAACGGTTCGACGATGTCGCCGTCTGGCGTGACCATCAGCATCAATGCATGCGCACCGCGCCGTATCATGCGCATCGCCTGCTTTGCAGATATGATGGGGGGCATGGTGTCCTTGTGAATTGTGGCCAATGCATGGCATACGGCTGCTGTGCGGTGGTCTGTGCCATCCGGTCCAAAGTCAGCCTGAATTGTAATTGGATTGTTGCGCTTGTCTGTGCGCTTGAACGTGAGGACACCTGTATCAAAATCAATGCCCACCTTCTCTGCTTTAAGCCAGTCAGTGCCCAAGATCAGGTCTACTCCTGGTACCAGTGTTGGCATTACCATGGCCTGAATGGTGTCACTGTACTTGCCGAGGCGGATGTGTACGCTGCATGTGCCAGCAAGCGGGACCACCTTGCCGTCCGCTACAAACACTGTGTCATGCGTGCTAGAGGGTGTGATCACCAGACCTCTGCTGTCCGCAAATTCCTTGGAAATGAAGTTTGTGCTTGCCCCAGAGTCTGGCATGATGACAGCATCCTGATTGTGTGCCACTTTACCATAGTATGCATAGCTCTTGAGCGATTGCCTGAGCCTCATGGAGCATACAGTGGCTGAAGCTGGTGGATCATACATGACCTGCACCGCGACGCTGTTCTGCGCATCATGCGACTCTGTAATATTGTACAGGTTGGTGCCTGGTTTGTACTCTGCCAGCAAATGCATGCCTTGCAGTAGCGGCTGCATGTGGGGCCACACAGGTGCAACAATGATGGCACTCGTGTTGTGCGGTGATGCTGCTTTGCATCCCTTGTAGTGTGTGAGCCAGCCTGGCAGGTCGCTGTACGGCGCGTTGATCAGCGTGTGCTGACCAGTCATGTGACACGAATGGAGCGAGGGATCAGTTGAGTGCTTACATCCGGCAGCCTCAGTTGTGAGAGGCCTGCCCGTCAACGACTGCAATCGCACAAGCTCGGCCCGATCAAATCGACCGTCAGCATTGACATGCGATGTTACTGCACTCAAGAGGGGCGCTGCATGCGGGCTGCTCCCAGGCGGCGCACGCGCGCATTCCTAGCGCTTGTTGCCACCATTGCCAGCATCACGCGAGGAGTGCAGGGGGCACGGCCACCGGTTAGGCATGACTTGGCCGATTTGCACGCACTGGCGGCACACGTCGCCACCCCGGGCGTGCTTGTCCCTCGAGTTGACGTACTTCAGGAGGGTGTTCTTGATGACCTCCGAGTTCTCCATCGTCTTTTGCGTGTTCATCTGTTTGGCACGAGCAGGAAATTTGCGCAAGCCGTTAAAACGGACTTGCTTTGGACCGCGGTGAAAGCGTTGCACAACAGCAAGGTTGCCTCGCTGTGCGGTAGTGATGTTCACCGGGGGCTCAGGCGCACGCACTGTCATGTGTGCAGGTGCGGCATGCGCGTGAGATTGCGTTGCAGTACGTTGTGAAAAGGCCAGTTGGTTAGCACGTGCTTTGCGTATGACATCGCTCAGGTGCTTGAAGCGCTTCCCGTGATCATCAGTCAGGCAGTTCTTGCGAATCACGGGCAGCAGGCCTGACGTAAAGAACGCAGTGCGGTCCTTGCTGCTCATGTCATATATGTCATTCATAATGACTGTGAACCGCTGGATGTAGGACTCCAAGTCCTCACCAGCTTGCTGTGCATAGGTTCCATTGTGCAGTGGGTCACGTGCAGCCATGGCAGTGTGCTTGTATACGGACTCCCCGAACACTTCCAGGAATTTCTTCCGCAGCTTGTGCTCAGTGAGCGGTAGCTTGCCAGACAGATTGCGCTGGCGGCACAGGGAGGCATACCACTCCGCTGCTTTGCCTTGCAAGAAGAACTGGAAGTGTGTGGGTATGTCCTTCACACCAGCAGCGTGCATGTATGCCATGGTGGAGTCGAACCACACTTCACGATCAGTGATTTTTGTCCCGTCCGTGCGTTGGTCACCAGAAAATTGCGGTGGGGATGGAATACCCTTTGGCATAACCTTGTTGCTCACCGCAATCTGTTGTAGGTAGTCAGGTTGCCTCGCGGGCTCCTGTCCCGTGGTGGGCAGGTTGCCTGTGACCATCCGCTCACGGGAGCGAGAGCGGTCCCGGCGCTCCCGGCTGCGGCTACGGCTCTCACTTGAGGATGAGCTGCGTGAGCTGCGTGAACTGGAGCGCTTCCTGTGCTTCTTGCTCTTCTTGTGCTTGCGCTCCCTTTCACGGCCCCGCATATCGTACTCAGGTGCCGGGTAATCGCTGGGCCCACTGGGGTCAAAACCACCCGAGTATGGGTTGCCACTGCCACCGCTGGACCAGCCCAGCGCGTTGTGGTGACCGGCCCAGTTGGGCTGCGGCTGCGGCGTCCAGCCTGGGTAACCAGCAGCGTGCGGGAAGGGGCTCTGACCAGCATGTGGACCCTGGCCAGGCAGAAAGTGCTGGCCACCCATGAGGTTGGGGTTGGCATGCTGTGCAGCCTGACCCTGCTGGCCCGCTTGCATGCTTGCAGCTGCTGCCGCTGCAGCTGCAGCTGCCGCTGCTGCTGTGGTTGTTGGGGCTGTGTTGCCCGGAACAGCTTGCTCCGACGACATAGCGGTCCGCACCACAGGTCCTAGACGACGGGGGCGCGCTTCCCTCCAATAACCTAGAGATGAAGCCAGTGAGACAGGACTGGCTATGCCCTTCGGCTGGCAAGCTGCACCTGATGTGCACTGCTACACAGTCACCTCACGAGCCCGAGACACAGAGACACAGTATGAGCCAGAGAGGTTGTTACAGTTACAAGGAGAGACTCCCAGACAACACTCCGCCTGCCTCTAGCCTCCTGAGAACCTAAGTGACTCTCCAGAAGCTAGCAGATGCTGAGATGCATGCAGCCGGCATCCTGCCTGCTGTGCATGCTGTGCATGCTGTAAGGCTGAGCGATCCGTGTTACACAAGTATTCTCCGTACAGTGCTTCTGTTCGGTCTTTGTTTCCCGAAGCCCTGACTGGTTCTGTAACAGCAGCCTAGCGGCAGGTGGGGTGGGCAGCAGCGCTGTCAGAGCCTCTTTGAACATCACGGAATGCCTCTTTGGCCTGCATTCGGGACTGAACGCTCCACCCGGAACATGGCTGAGTGAGCAAGTCCAGCAAAACACCCGCTGGATGGCCTATTGCAAGCCACATGCCAGCTTGGGTGATGTGGACGCTCCCTGCTGGTTTCGGTCTTAGACCTGCAGTTGATAGGTGGGCGCATCTGCGCACGGCCGCAGGTCATAACGCCAGCAGCATCTTGAGTGACTGCTACCCGGACTGTGCCATGAAAGCGCCCAAGGCAGGCATGACACTGCTGAACTGTCAGGTGGCCTTGCAACGGTGCCAGGAACGGCTCACGACAACATCAAGTGATGGACCCAGGTAGGGCTCTGTTGTATGAGAATATAGGCCGTCTAGGCCATCAGAGCGATGGCTTGTGGCGCGCAAGCCAGGCCAGGAGTATAAGAACATAGAGCTGGTGGGCGTGTGACTGCATGTACCGACCGCTGACAGGTGTGCGGCAAGAGCTCTGCTAGACAGTGAATCATGCACTTACACCCCTCCAACGCACCAGGACTGCACACGTACTACCTAGTACCTAGCCTGCCTAGGCAGGCTCACAGGCGCGTTAACAGGCCATCGCAGGAGGTGCAATGGTGCATGCATGCATGCGCACATGCGAACGTGTTGCCAGCGCCATAAGTTTTGTCCTAGTTGGGTTCACATGACGGTTTTTCTGCTGCATGCAGCAGTGGTGCGCATAAGTGCATATGCATGCACGGTGCTGCAATGCTGCATGCTCCATGCATGTCCACAAACTTTGTGCTCACGGTGCAGACGTGTGTGCGAGACACCAAAGGCATGCACATGGTTGTGCAGAGCAATGGTGCAGTATGTGTGGCTGTGTGCCGTTGTGGGCGTATACCTGTGTACCGTGGCAAGTTCGATACTTTGGTTGGTGTGATCAACTGTGACAATCTTGCCACAGAAGTTGTTATGTGGGTCAGTGAGAGCTCATGAAAATACAGACAAGAAAGAGACAAAATTGCATGACTGTGCATGCTGTATATGAGGGCGTACGTACAGGTAGTACAGGCAGGCTTACACACACTGCACGCAATAGCGTTGGGGGGTGCAAGCAACGCACGGCCCAGGTCCTCCGTGCACACAGCACTGACAAACAAAGAAAGTGAAACTATGCAACGCAGTTACCCTTGTGCAAAAAGCCATGCAACGTTGCTGCGCTCAAACCTGACGGGGACTCGACAGGACCGCCAGCGCACCCAGGCCCGGGTGTCCAAGTGCATGAGCAAACGGTATGCTCTTGCTTGGTCAGTGCACTTGTCACTTGTCAGTACATGTGCTCTGCTAATTGCCATCAGCAGCTGCCATGTATGCGTCTGCTTCGTGTCGCGGCTCACGGCCTGCACCCTAGCACGAGGATTCTACTCATGGAAGATGTTAATGCAGCGGTCCTCGATTGTGGAGGCTGCAAGGATCTGCTGCGGCCTCGGATCGTGCATTTCAAGCATTCACACTTTCTCAGTGCAGGTTAGCACGCCAGATGGCAACCAACGAAGGACTTCGTGGTGACCTTGAGGAGCCTTGCTCGGAAGTCCCATCACTACACTACCAAGTCATACCAACGTGATAGAACGGCGAGGCAGCCTTTACGCGAGTTAAGCCGCTCCGACTTGTGCGTTACTGCACCAAACTGTTCTCGCCTCAAACATGACATGATGGCCACAGGGTTTCGCTGCCGGCACGGCCGGCTTCTCAGCTGTGTGCCACAGCACCAGGTCATACCGTGGACGCTTTTGCTGGTCGCGGGACTGTTAGCTCAGATAGCCACTGCTGGAACCGCTGGGGCAAACAGCACAGGATGGCTTGTGGCACCCGACGTTCCCGCACTGGTCGCTGCGGTGCTCGAGGGCAGCAATGCAACACAAATATCGCTGCTTTCAGGCGTAGTATATCGCCTGCAAGAGCCGCTGCTGGTAAGGCCTGAGCTTTGCAATGGGTTCCAGGTGTGAGGAAGGACCTCACACACAGGCACTGAAAACCTTCATGGACACCCTGAATTGTGGTTGGCTTACGTGCATTGACAGCGCTGATGCGCATCTTTGTTCTGTCATTTAATATCTGTGGCACGGTCAGGCTGGGGCTCATCCCGTGTGTGTTTGAGCGTTTGGCTTTCAGGTGACTAAAGCACTTGAGCTGCGGACGGGGCCGGGGACACAACCCGCGGTCCTCGATTGTGGAGGCCTGCAGGGCTATGCTTCAGCTCTGCTTGTGAGCGCAGCTTTGCTGCGCCTCACTTTCATTACGTTTGCGAACTGCCAAGGGCCTGCTGTGCGCATAGCAAACCCTCTATCGCAAGTCCACATCAGCCAAACAGCCTTTCAGGCCATGTCCGGGGGAGTCACCAGCTTGGCAGGACTGCAGGTGAGGAGCGCAGGCAAATTACCCAGACGTGGACAGGTGCATGTGTTCATTCCCATGCTCGCTCACAAAGCATGCACAGACGATCGGCGCTCAACTGTGAGCAGCTGCTGCCAAGGCACCCACGGACCGGAGTCAGCTTGGGCCTGAGTCCGGCACCTGCGTGACATTGCTACTCACTGATATTGCGGGAGGGCAAGCACCTGTGACATGAACCACATGAAGCAAAGATCACTGCAGCAGGTTGGGGTCTGGCAAGCATGTAAGATTGTCATGGAATAGGGAAGTGATTCTATGCGCATCGCCCACTTAAGCTTTGCAGTCCTTTCCTCAAGGCTGGGATCGCTTGCACTGCCCGGCGCATGGTTTCGGATGAACAGTACACGCAACTGACTAGAGGCAGGCAGGCTGGCAAGCTGTTCAACTAGCGTGTCCTGCTTATCTATCTGTACAGGATGGAGATGAAGTGCCACCCACTGGTATTGCAGCCGATGACTTTGCAGGACTGCTGAACCTGACGGACACGAAGTTCAGGTAAAATCTGGCATGAGGGTTCGTGTGCAGTGCAGCACCGTGGGGTTTCATGTGTGTCGTTGTTTCAAAGCACTTGTGTTTAAGCGTTGTGCGCTTCCCATTGGTACTGCTGCTGCTGCTGCTGCTGCTTGCCCTAAGCTGACCAAACTGGCATTTTATTCGTAACGCAGCTTGCCTGCGCTCCATACCAAGAACCATGTCCAAGGGCCTGCGGTTAACGTTTCATGCGGAACAAGCCAAGGTACTTCCTGACCGGTGTCTGCCGTGCCCGACACATATGATGGCCGCATGGCAAACCACACTCTGCTGTCAGTTAACCTGTTGCGCTTGCAGAGCACACCTTGACACCACAGAGTCTTGCTGTGGCTCTTGCTGCACGCGTTGATTTGAAGTCTTGCCTTCGCTGCGCAACGTACGCTCACACCTGAGCACGTGCCGCCATACCATCGTACCCATCCTGCAGCCATTGGAAACAGAGGCGGTGCCGCGATGTTTGTATTGGGAATTTGCCCAACATGCACACAGCCACGGCTCAGCAAGTGAGACGACTTTAGCAGGAGGTCCGTCCTGCACGAGCGGTCCCCCCCGCCCTTACTCCCTCTCACTTTCCACACGCCTGCGTACTCCTCAGCAGCGCTTGTGCCTGCACGTTTGCGCCTGCGCTTGTTGCGACAGGGTCTGGTCCAGGATGCTCAGTCATGCTCACGCGTGTAAGCGTGAAGGACCTCGTCACAGCACCTGGGCACGTGGCTGGGCTGCATTTGCGGTGTCTTGGCAACAACGCCAACGCGGCCCCTTGCACAGTCTCCATTTCCAGCAGCCAATTCTCAGGGAACAAGCTGCTGGCTCAGCCTTCAACTGCAGACCTGAACCCTGACTCGATTTTTGCAGCGGTCTTGATCGAAGCGGAGGGCCCAGCATCGCAACTGTCGGTCAACGTCACAAACACGGTGTTTGACTCGAACAGCGGCAGCGGCCTGGTGATCAGTGGTCAAGCCGGCGCATCCTGTGCCGACATTGAGAACGGAATCCTTGCCATGGACCCTAGCTTGACGACTTACCTTCCCGGACAAGAGCCCAGCACAGCAGTGTCCATCCACGGCGGGTCGTTCACTCAACACCGCAGCGGCCTGCCGGCGCTGTGGGTCAGGGCTGTGTCGCGTGTCAAACTCACTGGAACATGGTTTGAGAACAACCGCGGCGCGGCGTTCATTTCAGGCGTGTACGGCACTGCTGGGGCGGTGCTCAATGGGTGTCGCTTCTACAACAACCAGGGCAATGCTCGCGAGGTTGAGGTTCGAGGCCTTGTGCGCGCGCAGGTGCGGGCTGCGCGATCTGGGTCACGGCATGCTTGCATGCTGGAGCATGAGGCGCATGGCACTGGGTCAGCAGTGCACAGGTAGTGTAATGATGACAGTGCATCAACTCTTTCATAATGTGCCTCCATTATCATCCACGCATGCACATGCAGCAGTGGATGCCTGTCACTTTTTCATCCGGTTGGACACCTGAAAAATTCATTTGTTCCACACAAAGGAAATGTATCGCAACATGTATATTGGGAAAAGTGGGAGCGCTGCCGGCCAATTTGTTGGCTGAGGCGGCGAAAGGCTGAATGCAGTCAACGTTTACACTGTAATGACTTTGCACACCTGTGCGGGTGCCTGCACTCATACCACACGTACGTGCACGGACTTTGTTCACTGACCCATTGAACGTGCCATTCCACACAGGTCTGCCTTTATTCATGTGTTCACCAAATTGGCCTGCCCGAAGAGGTGAGTTACGCACTATTGCCGCCTGCATGCGTGGCCATGCGCACCTGCCCTGATGTATGCTGCCAGGCGTGTCGTGAAACACCTGTGGAACATGCTTTGCCACCATTAGCACCACCATCTTCCTTCATCCATGGCAGCCAAGCATCAAACTGCTGCCTGCTCCGCTCGTGCTTTGTGGTGCTGAACTGGCACGCTCTAAGCAGGCGGGACTTGCATGCTCCGGGCCACTCCTGTGCACGCGACTCATTGGATGTGGTGTGGTGCTGTGCGCCTGCTCGTTTGTGCTATGCAGTTATGCGCAACTTTATGTCCTCCCTCGCCCTGGGCAACGGTAGGTTGAGTCAAACAGCGGAAGCCTGTCATTTGTCTGTCGTGTTGAACGGGAGCAGTGCCACCTGCCTCACACAGCTTCCACTGTGTGCTGCATCTGCACTCGGTGCTGTACCAGAGTTGCTGTTTGTTGCTGCATCACCATATTCGCTGTGGGTCTGTGCACGAATGCACACTGCTCGGTCCCTGTCATGTACCGTATGTAGTATTTCGCATGCCACGTACAGTGCGTCTGCGTTTGGTGCGACCCTGCCCTGTACCAGTTGGCAGTGGGGCATTTCCACAACTTCTATCAGTGGGGCGTTCATTGCGCAGGCGAATGTGACTTCAGTGCTGAAGGTGACAATCACCGGCAGCGCAGCAGCCTTGAGCCCGTCCGCCTACGGCATCTCCATCGACGACCTGAAGTTTGTGAACAACAGCGGCCGGCAATGGGGTGCGCTGTGGTTGGCACGGTATGTGGCTGCGGACTCGTACACAGAAGGAAGTGGGGATCAGACGGTATCAGCCGCTGCAAGCGTCTCAAACAGCTACTTCTCCAACAACACCTGCGAGTCTACGGCCTGCAGCGAGAGCGAGCGTGTGCTGTCCACATACCACATCTCAACCGTCAATGTGAGTGTGTTGGGCCGAAACCGGTTCCTGCGTGCCGGGTGTTTTGGGGTTCATGGCCGCGCCTTTCCAGCTTGACTGCAGCTACTGTAAGTGTGCTGGTGGGTCTGCTGTGCCTGGAGCACCAGGTCGCGGCTGCAGAAAACCTGTCACCTCTCAGGCCATCCGACGGCTTTGCTGGCAGGACGCTTTGCGCTGCTTCTGATGCACCACACAATGCATGCTGCACGCTTCGCAACGGTCTCTAAACTGCCTTCTCTGTGACGCTCCCATGCACCACAACCTGCAGGTGGCAAACTGCGTGTTTGACAGCAACCGCATGGGGGCTATCATGGCGGAAGGAGTGCCGGGTACTGGCCCGGTGTTTACTGTTGACGGCAGCACCTTCAAAGGTACTGTACGGAACTGCGTTTGCACGAGTGTGATGCCAAGTGCGGTTGGCCTTGCCCCTGCGGTCCGCTCTGAAGAGAGCACCAGTGGTCACACATCGTCTGCTGATCCTGCTGGTTGCCTGCATGGTTCACCCCCTCCTGCACGTGTATCGTATTGTGCGCCCCCTACATCAACGCACTCTTGCTTGTCCCTGCATATCGTCCCTTCATGCAAAAAACACTGCGTGCTGTGTGCGGTTCATGACCCCTTGCAGACAACACCAACCCTTTCTTCGTTGCAACGAGGACCGGGATCACTCAGTTGGCCAGCATGGGTGGCGGCGCGATTGCGACGTACAACGTGTATGATCTTCAGGTCACGAACAGCGTGTGAGTACCACCCTCGTTCAGAGCGGCAGCACCAGACATGTGTGTGGCACAGGGAATCGCCGATGCAGGCACACGCTAATTTGCTTCACACGTGCACTACAAATGTCCACCACGCACAACACAGATGGCACGTGGTTGTGACGCGCATTGCCACAAGTTGTGGAGTCGTCAGTTGTCACTTTACGTGCCACCTGGCAGTCGTGAGCACCAGCCATCCTTTTGTGGGTGTGGCATCGTCCCTGCATTCCGGATGGCGAATTGAGGGTTGCCCTCCGCGTGGTTGTTTCGTAGGTTCTTGCGCAACAAAGCGCGGAAATCAGGAGGGGCGATCATCCGCGTTGGGGAGGGCACGATGACAATCACTAGCAGCAGCTTTACAGGGAATGTAGCTGAGCTTGGCTGTGGTGGCGCGATCAACACAGACACCGCGGTTGACAGTGCCATGGAGTCCACGGACTTCTTCGGGAACAAAGCAGGTACGCGTGGGCAGTGCTGGTCGCTGCATGCACGGCATGCACGTGTGTGGTGAGCTGGTGAGTGCATGTGCGGTCCAGTACAAGCATCAGCTCATGCTTTACCCGTGGCGTGCACGTATGTGGATTCTTTGTCCGCCACCACGTGCCGGCTGCATTTGGGGCGTATAGCCATGCTGGTATGCGCCGCAGCATGCAGCCAGCTTGCATGCTGAGGTCCTGTTGCTGCCTGGCCATGACCTTGCAGCGTACGCTGGGGGCGGGCTGTGTGCGCTCGGCTTCACGAGGCTGACCGTCACCGGTGGCACGTGGGACAGCAACCAGGCCGCGCTCATAGCCCCTGATCGCTCGCTGATCAGCAAGCAGGACGGCGTCACCGTGCCCAGCGGCGGTGGTGCCATCTATGCGGACGCCCCTGCAGGCGACGTTCTCCTCACAAAGTAGGTCGACTACATGCTCTGCTACATTCTGGTTGCCGAGCTTGCATGTAGGCGTGCTGAGTCGTTACCGCACTCCTGTACCCCTACGGCAGGCATCTGCTGGCAGCAATGCCAGGCGTGGTCCGTGCGCATGGTCAATGCCTGTTGCGCCGAGTACAACACATGTGTCAGACACGTAATAAGCGACTGGCCAACGCACTGCTGTGCATGCCGTGCATTGCCTGGCGCCCTGCCCTTCTCATTGTTCCGCATCACCTGGGTTATGGTTGAGTTACATTTCTTGTGTTTGTTTTCGTGCGTGACTAAGACGTGTGTGACTAAGTCGTGTGCTCCGCTCGCTCACAGGGTGAAGATGACCGGCAACGTGGCGAATGCGCACCTGGGGGGCGCGATCCACGCCTTCACAGTCAACTCACTGAAAATCGACGACTCGACACTGTCCTTCAACAAGGCCGCCTCTGGCGGTGCCATTGCGGCTTTGCAAGTCGGCACGGTTGTGCAGGTGGGGCCGTTGTACCAACCTGCCGGTTCCCCAAAAGAACGCTCAAGGGCTCATGGGGTTGCGGGGTTGTTGTTTCAGGCTTTGTTTGAAGGCTGCGTGGTGGGCGTAAGCCGTTGTGCTGCTGCGACCGGCAGCGCAGGCTGGGGTGGGGCAGCTTTGTCAATGCAGGCAGGCAGATTAAGAAAATGTGTTACAGCTTCGTCTGTGGCCGATGCAGGATTGTAGCTGCTCGCTTGCGGTACTTGCCCTCATACCGCAGTGGCTCCAGTTCAATCGTGCTGCTTTCAATGGCTGGCGCTGCTGGTGGGTGACAGGTGTCGAGCAGCACCTTTGAGGGCAACTCAGCGGTTGCCACCAACTGGAACGTGAGCACCATAAGCAGCTGGAACATCGTCGCGGGCTTTGGCGGAGCGCTCATGCTGGAGAGCGCCAGCCTTAAGGTGCGGTGCGGGACCCTGATGACCAAGAACATGGCGACGCAGGGCGGCGCCATACACTCCAGGTGAGGCGAATGTAGTGCGGCCACTGAGAACCCCACACACAGCTCGTGCCCCTGCGTGCAGTAAATTGGCTGCCTTGTCTGCGCACTGCCTCAGCACCTTGGTCTTTTTACTCTTTTATGTGCACCACGCCAAGATTGCGTCCCTTCTTGCTGCTTTTTACCCTACCGTTCTCACGACGTTTTTGTGAGCCTTGGCGCCTTGGTAGGGGTTGCACACGAGTTTTACACGCTAGTGGCATGGGGGTGAGCGCTTACGATGTGCCCGGCTCATGTGTCGTTGGCAGGTCGAGCCCCGTGGTGAAGCTTGAGGGGCAGGGCACGCTGGAACCCCTGCCAGCAGACACCGACAGCACGGAGGCATGCAAGCGGCCGGTGAAGGTCCCGCAGGCCGCCGGCTATTACCAGGTGCGCGCGCGTGCGCATGCCCTGCAGGACGTACTGGGGGGCCTCATAGGCATGTACCATCAGCAGAAGAGCATGGGTGGTTAGGCTTACACGCTTCTGATGTAAGGCAACATAAACAAACACAGCGGGGGCTTCGGGAAGCCCTGCTTATTGTGTGGCCGTGGCGTTAAGGAAAGGCGTGAGAGCGATACATGCGTCTGGCAACTGGTCCCCCGGCGTTTCCCGTACCGCTGTACAGGTGGCGTTTACTGAGAACCGGGCCACGCTGGGCGGCGCCATCTTCGTCCAAGACACCAACCTGTTTACTACAGGCTCTACGCTGGCGGGGCCATGGGACTCGCTAGTGGTGATTGCCGGTAACATCGCCAACGGCGGCGCGGGTGTGTACTCGTACAATGCTTGGACGACCGACATCCTCGGCGCGACGTTTGCTAGCAATGTAGCGACACGGGACGACGTGTTTGGGGAGAATGCTGCAAGGTAAGACATGATAGGGTTAAATGCAAGTGGTGTTGGAGAGTTTGCGCTTGTCAGCATGCGTAACAGCAGCCTGCAAGCATGAGTGGTAGAGAACAAGCGCCATCCTGAACCTTGTGTTGCTTTGGCGGGGTTGCTGCGGGTTCACCACAACATGATGCTGTTGAAGCGTTGACTGTCAAGCTGTCACTGAGGTGGCTGGTTGGACCTTGCCTTTGGTTTGCTCTGCGTTATCAATTGCTCCTCCTCTCGCCATGTCTGCACGTGCAGCAACACGACCCACATCAACTACCCGGGGTCAAAGGGCGCCGGCGGGGCCATCTGCGTGGTGGGCATCGAGGGCGGCCAGACGCGTCTCCACAACAGCCGCTTCATCAAGAACACGGCGGTCGACGGCGGCGGCATCTACATCGCCGCGGAAAACATCTGCAGCAAGGACGCAGGTGAGGGAGGGCGCTGAGGATGGGCAAGCGACAAGGCAATGTTGGTTGGGCATGCTGCGCTGGCACGTCAGGTCGTCGGCGCATGGGCTCGGTTTGTGCTGTGTGGCACAGGCAGCCCGTATCCTTCCTGCCCGCTTCCGCCTGTTGGCCTTGCCTTTTCGAGCCACCCCCAGCACCCTGGCTTGAGGTTGTACCTTAAGGCGATGCTGGCTGGCACTTCGCCTGCGGATGTGCTGACGCTCTGGTCGCTTACCATGCATGCGCATCGGGGCTGTGTGTATGTAACAGGCTGCCATTTGGTAGAGCTGGATGGCGTCGACATGCAAAGCAACGTGGCCACAGACGGCTCCGGCGGAGGCGTGTACTGGGTGCAGCCCGACGTGCTGAAGATATCCGCCTGCCCCGTCAAGGCCGCCGACGGCACGATCGTCGGGAACAGCACCGACGCGTCAAGCCGCAAGCCGCTGCCACCACGCAACAACAGCATGCAGCTGCAGCTGTCCTGGGTCAAGCCGGAGGTCAGCGCGTGTAAGGCGTGGCAGGACAACGCCGCGCTGAAGTCGGGGCACGGCGCCGACATCGCGAGCACCCCGTTCTACCTGGCCGCGCCTCAACGGTGAGCACGTACACGCACCGCAACCAGTCGACCACGCACGACCAAGCAGCGGCCGCAACTCTCCCGTCCGCGTCATGCACGCATCTCCCTACACGTCGACGCTGCTGCTACGGTTGTGGAGTGCCCAAGAATTGCAGGGGATGCAGCCGAAGGGGATTGTTCGGGGGCGTGTATGTGGGGCACCTCGTGTATCCCGTAGCCCGCAGCTTGCGCTGCACACCAGCGCCTGACGCTGTGCATGTCCCCGCCGTGTGTGTGTGCGCAGGGTTGACTTCTACACCAGCAACACGCCTCTCCTCCTGGGCATCACGGTGCATGACTACTACGGCCAGCTGTGCGCCGGGACGGTCTCGCAACCTTCAGTGATCGTCACCGCACAGTCCACCCTGGTGAGCCCGGTGCACATGCAGCAGCATGCAACGGCAGCATGCAAAAGCAACCTTGCCAGCACAACCCCAGCCCCTAGGGCAACAACCTTGCCAGTTGGCAGGTGCAACACAGCTAGACGCACACCTGTATGCCTGGGCAGCAGCGTGGAATCCGTCCATAACTGTGTGCATGCCGCCCTCTGTTTTGTGTGGGCTTATGAAAACAACGATGCGCATGCTTGATGCTGCAGGCTGTCGGCGAGTCGGAGGTGTACAGCTCCAACGGCACCGCCTCGTTCCTGGGCATGAAGGTGCGAGCGGGTGAGGGCCCGCAGCGCTTGCTGTTTGGCGGCCTGCTGTTGGACCCCGTGCGCCAGCTCGCCATGTCAAGGGTGAGTGATGGTTGTGAGGACTCCACCCGTTGCATCAGCAAGGAACGTGAATGCACTTGCAACTGCAATAGCCTATTCATATACCTGCCTGCTAGCCATGAACTCGGAGACGCTCACTGGACACCTGAAACGCACAAAGCGCACCAGTCGCACTTTGGTCATGGACTCATGGCAGCTGCCCTGACCCAGGGAGGTTCATATTCTGGTCACTTTGCCCCCACACGGTGTTTGCCGCGCTGCGGTGCCCTGCCCTCCTCCTAACTGCTGTTGCACCTGACGCTTACGTGTGCATGCGCCGGCACCTGCTTGCTCTTTCCCCCCACAGACCCAGGTGTATGTCCGGCCGTGCGGCATCGGAGAGTTCCTCGAGCCCGGCTTGAGGGACTCGTGCTACGCCTGCGACACCGGCTCCTTCAACGTGTGGCCGGCGTCCATCGCCTGCCAGCCCTGCCCCGAGCACGCCGTGTGCGGCAACCCCGCGCTGGCGGTCAGCACGAGCAGCGCGTCCACGTCCAGCTCGGCCTCCAAGGCCAACCAGTCGGTGGGCTACATGGTGGTCAAGAGCGGCTACTGGCACTCCAACTTCTTCAGCGAGCAGGTGCGTGTTTGTGTGGGCGGTGGTGGGGACACGCGCGTCTCTGCATTCTGGCCTGGCCTGTGCTGGTGACACGCTAGCGCCGTTTGAGCGGGGAGCTGCGCCGCAGTGTGCCAGCGCAGCATGCTTGGCTGGCTCATGCGGCGGCCCGCTGCGCGACCTCAAGTGAAGGAGGATTTTCTTGCTGTATAACCCGTACACAATCACTTTCTCTAGTGTTCTAGTGTTACCTTACTGACCATTGTGTGCGCTGCACTGCCGCCGGCCTCTTTCCTCGTACAGGTGGTGTCGTGTCCAAACCCCTCGGCCTGCGGCTACCCCGGGCGTGAGACCGCGCTGGCCGACGCGCTGCAGGCCATCTATGATATAGTGGAGCGCGTGCAGCGCGGCCTGTCGCAGCAGCTGCAGAACTGGTCGCTCGGCGCCAACTTCTCCGGCTCGCTCGCGACGTCGGCGCCCGCGCTGCTCGACCTCTCCATCCAGGGCCTCTCGCCGGCGGCCGAGGCCAACGCCATCATCGCCTGGATCAACGCCGCGATCGCGAACGCGTCGTCGACGCCGCAGGGCGCGGCCGCCGCTGCCGCGGCTGCGTCTTACACCGGCGTTTCGGTGGGCGTGGGCTCCGGCAACACCCGGCATCGGCGTGCGCGAAGCCTCCTTTCCGATATCGTGAACGCCGCGGCGCGCAAGCTGGCCGGCGCCCGGGGCAGCAACGCTGACAGCATCCAGGCGGACCTGCTCCACGGAATAGGAATGACGAACAGCCTTGGCAGCACTGGGGTGTGGGAAGCGGTGCTGGGCACGCTGGACCGTCCCGGTGGCCGGCCTGCCGCCCGGGGCTTGCTGCAGAGCGGCAGCGGCGACGGCGCGGTTTCGCTCAACGACACGTGGTCGGCGGGCACGCTCGTGACGCTGCTGCGCGCGTTCCGTGAGGAGGCCGCGCGCGCGTCGCAGCAGGAGGAGGACCTGTTTGTGGCGGGCCAGGGCATGACCACCGCCGAGTACAACGCGCAGGTGGCGGTCATCAAGGCGCAGCAGAAGAAGCTCGCGGAGGCGACGTCGCGTGCGCTCACGCT
>BDDA01001582.1:0-14444 GCA_001662385.1 Chlamydomonas asymmetrica | reverse complement strand
GCGCATATCCACTCAGACCGCAAACAACATTTGCTGGCACAAGTTCGCTGCTCCTGCTCCCCGCTCCTCCCTGTTGACACCGGCAGGATTGCCCATCGCCTGTTTCATGACCGTGTTTGCCCCGTTTGTCACGCCGCGGCATGCGACTTGCAGCACGTTCTCTTCACTTGCCCTCACCCCACCCTGCAAGCGCTGCGCTCGCGGTACCGCCCCCTCCCCGGTTCCTTACGCGCTCTGAACGCCCCGACCTCCCCCCCTGACGTTGCAGCACATTTCATCATTGCATGTATGTATGCCTGGGCTCAAATCACGTACACGCCCGCTCACACGCGCACCACCACACACCCCACACAACTTCATATGCACTGATGCAATCCATGAATGGCCAGATAGGCCAAGTGATGTAAGTCAACCAACCAGTCACGCACGCTGGCTGGAGCGAGTGAGAATGGTTGTGGGTTTAAGCTCAGGAATGCATAGACATAACGGGTTCGAGTCAAGCTGGGTTTTTGATGTGCAAGCGCCTTACACACTGCTTGCACCCAAGTTCGACTCCGTGACATGCACACCGCAGATGGGCAACCCTTCGCATCGCCTAATGTTTACACGTGAACGTGTGACCCGGGAACACAACGATGCAAACCGATGTATACCTCACCCCTGCGTGTGTCATCAGATGGTCATGCAGCTATGCATGCACGCAATGAGAGACGCACGGCGGTCTATGCATGGTCCCAACTGACAAGGTGTGAGCGCGTGCTGCGTCCCATGCATCGCTGTACATGTCCACTGTCTGTTCGAACCGCATGCCTGTATTGACCATGGTGCTTGCAGCGTCCGCAGTCATCTCTTTGGGGCTATATGGCGCCAGCCGATTCACTCCCGTCAGGTTCTGTTGTTGCTGGAATGAAAACCGCTGCCGGGAGCACGCATATGAGCGGCGCCTGCCGAGCTGCCTCCTTCCAGTACATCCAGTACACTACAGTCGCTCACGTGACACGCGAGAATGCGTGAGCACGCAGAGCCACAGATACGTGTCCTACCACCAACAAACGCCTTCCTCAAGCTGCGTACAGGCAGTGCATGCCGGCGTGACACACACAGGTACCCGTACGCACCTGGCAAGCCTTGATTGCTCGCTGATGCGGGTAGCACCTACCCCAACCAACACGGCGTCATGTGTTCAATAGAACGAGAATCACCATTCACAGCAGCCTGAGTGCTGAGCATACCAAGGTAAGGTGGTGGAATGACATGCGGCGCAAGGGGCGTGGAGCAACGGCCGGCAGGCCGTCGTAATCAAGAATGCGCCCCAGCCACGGCAGCATCCGCATGCACTACATGACGCTCACTACACTAACACATATACCAAAGCTCATGGGCACATCCATGATGCATCTGCTGCATGCATGCATGCCTTCGTGCCAGCAAGCCAGGCACAAAGCAGTAACGCCAGGCGCAAACGGAAACACTCGACAGGAGCCCAAGCCTACACGGCGGCGGCCCAAGCCAAGACAAACTGGTAGAGGCGGTGCTGTGGCACCAGAACAAGGCTGCAGCGCAAGCCAGTCGTTGTGCTAGATAGCTGCTGCCGCTGTGTTGCTGTGCTGACACATGTGCCACGGCGATCGCTGCTGACTGAGGCAGGCATGCGGTGTGCGATGCCTGGCACAAGGTCACACCAATAGAAATACAAGGTGACACAGCAGCGGAGAGGAACGATGGACGGATGGCTTTGTGCACGCTAGCAGTACCATGAGCGCAGAGCAGTAGCATGTATGCATTGGAACCGCTACCTGTCCGGATGAATCAACGCTGTTAGGTTACCGCAGTACCGCACACAAAGCAGCTGTTACGGTTATACCCAGCAACGACACACGTGCGACATGGAGCAGGGGCGTTACGCACGCTGCACTGCGGTGGTGCGCACTATACAACCTCACCACCCGAATGCCCGGCAAGGCCACCGGATGCATGCCAATCAACCAAGCACCCGAGGACTGTGTGCTGCCCGGCGACAGAATGCACGGTGCAGTATCGATCCTCCGCCGGCCAGCGGACAGTATACAATTGCAGAACGTCGAGCCGAAAATTGATCTGGGCGATTGCCGCCAGGCATGATTGGTTCATCCATGAATTGTGTGCTTGGGATCATGCTAGAACTCATGATCGCAAGACGGAAAACCACACACACTCACGACTGGCTGACGACCGGGGATAGGCGGCACTCTGTCATATTCAGACCCGCGTGCACACATGTGCAGGGCGGCCAGGCGCTGGGGTGCGTACAGGGTTGTGTGCGGCAGATTTGCGCTCGCCAGAGAGCAATGCATACTATAGTGTAGATCGCTTTCCCTGGCCTTGCTTGCGCATGCGCACGTGCACACGCACGCTCCACACGCGTGCATGTGAGCTTGCACACTTGGATGGACCTGCCAGTTCCGCGCTGCCATAGGCTTATTCATCGCTTGAGGGAAGGCGCAATTTTGCTTCAGCAGGGTTTGAGGTCGTCCCTAGGGACGCTGACGGTGACGTTGGCAAACTTGCTGGTGTTGCTCGCCTTGTCAGCAGCGTTGTTCTTGGCCCACAACACGATCGAGTAGCGTGATCCCGGCTTCAAGCCCGTGATGGTGATTGGGCTGCTGACGTCGGTCTGCGAGGGCACCACGTCGCTTCCGGGGAGGTTGTCTGCATCCCGCAGCTCCGTAACCAGCAGGTCGTACTCCCGGTCAGCTCGTACCGCTTCACACTTTTGTCGGCCTTGTCACGGTACGCTCCTGTGTAGTCCGGAGGTGTGACGAAGAAGACAGCACTGGTATTGGCGTCGTTGAAGGCGTAGCCCTGGGGGGCGGCGGGGAGGACAGGGGGCTCTGGGTTGGGCTGCAGCGGCAGCGAGGCAAACAGCTTGGCGCGCTGGCGATTCACCCACAGCTGCGCCGGGTTCGGCGGCGGCTTGCTCAGGGTGAAGAGCATCACCAGGCCTATGATGAGGCCTGCCAGGATGAGCAAGGGGCCGGCGCAGGAGAGCGCGCCGGCCGCTAGGGCGAGGAATGGCGTCAGCTCCGCACCGGTGACCATCAAGCCAACGTCAATCGCCATGATGCCCACCTGCATGCGTGCATGCGCGCATGCGACACCACGTGTCGGCACCCAGTTTCGGGCATGGCGATGCACCAATTGTGGCTGGGCTGCTGCCCAACCCACATGGTGTATGGGCATATGGCTAGTAGGTCCAAGGGGCATGACAACGTGCTCTTTGCAAAACAATCGCAAGGGCTCCAGGGGGGGTCCTCCACCCACCTGCACCCGCCTCGCCCCCTGTAGACAACCACGATTCTCGATATCTCCCAGTCCACCCAAAGAGGACTGCATCGATAATCTACAAGGCGTCTTAACCAGCCCAGCCACGCAGCATCCTCCCCATGCATTCCATACGCCGCCTCTTCATGCAGAAAAAAAGGCAAAGCTGTACGGATCCCCTCTCAGCACCCACCCACCTCTGTTGCAAGCAGCAAGCTCTGCACCGTCAGCGCCAGCACGTCCAGCGTGTACTTGGTGGTGCCGGGCTTGTCTGACGCCACGTCCAAGGCGGTGAACACCACCCCCGCGGCGATGAACAGGATGTTGATGCCGCGCAGGGCCGCCAAGCCGATACGGAACCTGCGCGCAAGCAACATGATCACACCCATAACCCGTTACGGTCAGCTGCAAATACTCCTGGACTGAGTGTGGGCATGCGTGTTTCAACACTGCCCAAACGGAAAGCTCCAGCCAAGGGCATCGTTGCGGCATTCACAGCTTCACCAGACTGAGAGTGAGAATCAATGCGCGCCATGCTGTCAATGGCCAAACACATAATTCATGCCCCCCAGCGATGCAAGCTCGGGAAAAGGCCCCGCACAACGTCTTAAAAGCACTGGTGGTAGGCAGGCGCATGATCCATCCAGTCACCCGGTGACTCCAAGCGTCATGCCTGACTTGCCGGCGTTGATGGCCACCCCCGCAGGGCCCGCAGCCTCACCCTCCTGTGGCATGAATGTAGGGCATGCATTTAGAATGGGCACAGACCCGGGTTCGGGAACGATGAGCAGTTTGGGTGGATTGCAAGGCCTCCATCCTGACTTTCATGCCCACGAATGCTGGAATGCAAAGCATGCATATGCGCGGCCGCATTAGCCGCCAACAGCTCCAGCAAACATCGCATTGCAAGGCCGTAATCTCCTTGCGGTGTACGGTACGGCCTTGCATGCGGCCTTGCGTGCTGTTGTCAAGGTTGCCTTCAGGGCGAACGTGTGCATGCCACCAAGGACGTCCTACCGCAGACACGAGGTTCTCTGCGATTGGAGTGAGGTTGGCGGTGTTGCGCGCAGCCATGGTGAGCTTGAAGCTCGCCCGCACAATGTCCGCTGCCTTCATCTCCGCCGGCCAGAACGCCTCGGCCACCGTCTCCCCGAGCGAGCGAGCCGTGCTCCATGCCAGCTGTGCGGCGTTGGTGGCCAGGCGGCCTGCATGGCGGGGTCGAGCTTGTCGTAGTTGGAGAATCCGGCGGCGCCCCAGAACGCCAACGCCAGGGTCAGCGCCTGTGCATGCGTAGGCGGGTGACAAGAAATGGGTGGAGACATGACTTGTAAGAAAGTTGGATAGTGAGGTCCTGCATTACAATGACGAGATGAATTCATTCATGCCATGAGCAATGAGAGCTGGTGCATGATTGGGTTTCGCTGCTGTTGGTGCTGTCGCGATTGATTGTGTGTTTGACTTCACATCATTGCATACATCACACCGTGTGCAGTGCGCACAACCGGGGATCTCCGTGCGCCACTGCTGCTCCCTCACCGATGTGAGCATTGTTGCGCCTCGGATGAAGCGCCCGCTCCACTTCTGGAACTCAGGGTATGCGGTCGCGCTTCCCCACCACTCCTTGAGCGGGGCGTACCAGGGCGCCTGCGCCTCCTCCTCAGGCGTCATTACCACCAGGGAGGGCGAGGCGGGGTTGGGGCCGAAAGCCCTGCACGCACACAGCATCGCACACAGCATCAGGATACACAGCATCAGCCCTACAGCACCACCTGCAAACTATATGCAGCAACTGTGTCCCCAGTCAGTCAAGTGCTGTGTCCATGCTGGGTGAGCGATCTGCATATGCAAGTATGCTTGCATTTCACCATGGGGTTGACGTTCCGGCTGAAGGTATACCATAATTCAGGATCTTCAATGACACATCAACGCTGGGTTGCGGCGGTGGGGGCGGTGGCCCCCTCTGCAGCACCCCATTCAGGGGGCAAATGTGATGGCAGAGGCGGAAAAGGGGGTGGGAACGAGGGAGTCATGGCGTCAGACGCATGCCACTCAAAGGGGCGGAAGCATGTGTGTGCCAAAGCGATCCCACAGGCCTGCCGTACTGGTGCACTCACGTGGTCCAGAAGTTCTTCACGAGGACAAGCACAGAGCCCTTGAAGCTGCGCATGAACATCATCAACACGCTTATGAGGCCCGTGATCTTCTTCGTTAGCTCCTGCATGAGCAGAAAAGGGGCATTTCAAGCAGGAATAAGTCATAAGCCCAGCTCGACGTTTCCAGCTCCCACTTTTGCTTTCCCTTTTCACAGCTTCACTCAGCCTCAGCAGGGCACCATGCACGGTGCACGCGTGCACTTACTGTCCGACGTATCCCATTCAAGTTGTCAGCGTATGCTGTCATGGGCACGCGCCACAGACCATTGTCGATTGTCCCGGTGTGGTTTAGCGCAGGTGTGGCGGATGGAGCAGGGGGCGCCCACATGCAGGCTTACACACCAAGAAGGAAAAAAACCAGTGGGCAGCAGCGTTGACAGTGATCCTCCGCCGTGGTCAGTCTCAACTGGCTGCTTTGCACCCCGCCATTAGGGTCCCTCTAGTGGCCCTGGGCTTGCAGCCGGCAGGCCAAGCAGTGTAAGTGTACAACCCACCAGAGCAACCAACCACACAAGCAGCATCGATCAGCCGCAGCAGCATCCCACTGGTTTTGGCTGGCTGTTAGTTCATCGCACCTACCACAGGTGCGTTAAGGCCGTACGCCGCCATCATGTCCCTGATGCCCTTGTCGATGTGGCCAACGTAGGTGCCGTCACCAGTAGCAGGGGGCTTGCCGTTGGTGGACCCTGCGGGCGTATCTGATGGGAGCGGTGTGTTGGGGTCCCACTCCACTCCTGACATGGCCTGCGTAGGTGCATACACACAACCAGCATACAACACACAGGGCTGGACGTGAAAGAAACGCCTGGCTAGCCTGGCGTTGCATGAAGCGAAGAAACATGGGGTAGGGAAGGGTATTGTGCAAGCTGTGGCGGCTGGGAAGCGGGCACCAACATGCCAACGCCCACAGCACGCATATCCGTGGACCTCACTACTAGCACCCAGACAAGTCCGCACAGCGGTAGACTTGAATTCCACGCAAATGCACGCACCTAGCATACACTGACAGGGGCAATCGGTGCTGGCATAAATGCATAATTCATGTAACAATCGTCACGAGCGTTACATGAAGCGTGGAGGGTGATGCGGGGGATGCACGCGTGTGCCGTGCCGCCGCCAACATGCAGCAGTGATTTTATACACTGCATGCTAGGTTAGCAACATAAATGACCGTATGGCATTGTGGCAGCAGCAACCAATGCTACAGTAACGTGAGGTGATGGCTCCCCGTGTGAGCGGCCATCACCTGCCCTTGTTGACAGTTTACGCATTCCACCTACACTGCCACTACAACCAGTATTATGCATGCATGTTTTAGGACCCAACCGTGTCCTCTGCTTGAAGAGATGCATGGCATGGGGCGCTGTCCTCGCCCGGGGCATGCACGCACGCTCAGCTCGCTTGCAGTTTCCGTGCTTCGCTCACCGGCTGTGCCCCAGTGCAGCAGCTGCATGCATCCTGCATGCATCCATGCACATCTCCTGCATCCTGCATGCATCCTGCATGCATCCTGCATGCCGGCATACATCCATGCACACTGCTGGCTCCACCCGCCATCCCACCAATCCGTCCTCACGCGGCACTACTGGGTGCCGGCGAGGACCCACGGGTGGGCCAGGACTGATGCACAGTGTTGCGCAGCCGGATGCATGCACAGCCAGGACTGATGATGCACAGCTCAGGTGGGTGCACAGCCACGATGCACAGCCAGGATTGATGCACATTGATGCGCAGCTCTGCACCGCACCAGTCATTCAGTGGAACTGTCGGTTGGGGAGTGTGAGAGTGTGATGTGCCAGCAGGGGTTTGTTTACACCGTGCGGAACGGGACACCTGAATTCTTGTTTGCGACCGAAGTCTGGACCTGAAAACATGCATGAGCACCAAATGAAAGGCCAGGCAGTTGTCGTCAACGACACCCTAAGAAACTGGTAGCACAGCGTATTCATGGCTTCATTATAGCACTTGGGGTGTACTGCAGCCGCGAGCGTGATGTGGACCTCCTTGCCGCGCGCGGTATAGCCGGCATGTGTGTCCACGTGCGCCAACAAGACCCACACTGCTGCACCGCCGGGGACATGGAACTGCAATTCTATTATGGTACCACTCAAACAAATTGCAAGAAGGAGTGCAGGCTCTGGAGCAAAAAGCGCAAAACTCTTCCCGTTTTGTCAGCTTTTGTATTCGAGTCTGCCAGTGTTACCGTACTGCTCGCCGCGGCTCCGAGGTCGCAGCGCACCGCAGCCTTACGTATAATTCAGCGCTTAGTATTGCTGGACGGAAGGGGTTTCTTCAGCAGTGTCGGTGGTCACCGAACTTTGGAGTCGTCATCCTGAAGGTGAGGCCACTGTGTGAGGCTACAGCCAGGCTGCCCATCATTCAGCCAGCTTGAAGGAACGGGCAAGGGCATGGTGTGGTGGCTTGCCACACAAAGGTCATTGGTTTGTGCAAAGAAGCCCACGGTGGGTGGGTGTCATACATGTTTTGGCATACGGGTGGGCTGGGACGGACGGACAGGTGTGCCCTGCTGCAGCGCTCCTGCCGGTTATCCAGCCAGCATATAAGTCAGTACGCGTGTCATGGTGGGTAGAGAATTTTGCAGGGCTATTTATGTCAGGTGGAATCGCCACCTTCGCATTTTCCTTGCTTGTCACTGCCAAGGAGACAAGGATGACCGCAAATTAATTCATGCACCAACACCAGCTCACCATATGTCACTCAAAACAAGTGTCTGGCAGCAGCAAGTAACCTTTGCTTGGCATATCACAGGTCAGGTGAACACGCCATGCGTGACGTGTTGGTTGCCGGGTTGCTTGTCGTCTTGATAGCTGGAGCTGATGCCTGGTGTGGAGCTGAGAGTAGAACCACTGAACTAGAGAGAACTCCCGGCGTTCAGGGCATTTACGACATCGCCCGCGGTGCACGACAACCTGTGCGCAGTGATGCAGCAGATAGCGGAGCTGTGGGAGCGCCAAGCTGTGTGCCTGTCTCCCAGGTGCGTAATTGGATTAATGATACTGAATATCAAGAGTGCTATGCCAAAGCTTGTTGAGTCAATTTGCGCAAGTCTCTTGCCGTTCGGGGCATTCTGCTGGCATCGCTGCTGCAGTGCAATGCTGCTGCTGTAGGCACTGCGGGGTGGTTTGACCGGTGGCTTTGTGCACACGCAGTATGGGCTTGCTGGTCACAATAGCTAGTGCCTGAGAACCGGTTGTGAACGAGGAAGGAGGTATGGGGACCATGCTCGTTCCGTCGGGTTGAGTGGTTGCAGAAAGCGGTGGAAACACGGATGGCGAATGGCGAACGGTGACCAAGCTGACCCTGGCTGGGCACATGGACAGCACGGCTCCCTGCCTGGGAGTGCCTGAGAGTGCAATCAAGCTGTTGCACAGCGCGTTCCTGTGCTCCTGCCTGCCACACTTACCACATACACTTCCCTTACCCACTTTGCAGTTCGCAGCGTGTAGTTCCCTTCCAGCGTGCGACTAGTTTTTAGCGCTGCACTTGGACATCCACAGCGTTCTCTAAGCCATTGAAGCCGTATGCCTGAGGCCACTTGCGGACCCCCGAACTTTGCATGGGGGCATCCCACACCCACGAGCAGGCGGGCCGGACTTCATTTTTTGAAACGGAACCACCAAAACGCACGTACATACTTGGCCTTTGCGCCCGTATCTTCACCGTAGTGAACGGCTCGACATCGGCTCGCCATCGCTTCAGTGATGTGCGGGCATGGGATTAGGGTTTGTACCACTCTGTTGGGACGATGCCAGTCAGAGCTCCGCAAACATTGTCACTGATGTGATTTCACGCATGTTCGAAACCGTGTTCGAGTATTCAGCCCGTCCCCGCGAGCTTCACGGCGCTCCCGATGGCCAATCCGCAGTTGAAGTTTTGGGCCCCAGCAGAGTACAAGTCAAATCCGTGAGGTGCGCCCCCGACCTTGCAGTTTTGCAGTTTTATTTCTGATATGCATACGAAATACTAGTCAAACTTCGTATGAGCTTATGTGGGCTTCCTGTGTGCAACAACACACCTCTACCCCAGCTTTTTCCAACACTTTCAACAACGGCAGATGTTGGGCTTCCAGGAGACAGTCAACAAAATGTTGCCCATGTATATAAGTTACACGCTTCCTGTCGTGCAAGCGCAGAGCCTCCAGCTGTAGGTCCGGACACACAGGCACGTGTCAGGCACGCAAGCAAGGGAACGGCCACAGCCACGCCAGCAGCCCACCTGCCGTAGTGGTGGTGAGTGCATGTAATTCTGTACTAAACGACTAAAATCAAGCACACATAATTGTATTCTTCAAGTCCACAGGTTGCATCGTAGCCCAACAGGCAGCAGGTGTCAGCAGCCCAACAGGCAACAGGTGTCAGCAGGCGTCTCAGCTGCCAGAGAATCTAGAAGCTTGCTGCTGTGAAGAGTGCCACACAAATACCTGTCATGTGCATGTAGTTCACACGTGTGCGAGTCGGCCAGTTTTTCATTGCACTTCCAGGCCACATCCGAAAACGTCCGAGACCATAATCAAGACCGTCCTGGAAATTGTCCTGGGCCTAGGGTACGAGGCGCCGAGGCGATAGCTAAGGCCCTAAATAGGCCCTCATCCGTTCATAACGCCACCATATGTGAGATAGATGCACCTAGCAGCCACGGTACGCAGTACGCATTGAGCATATGAGGTATGGGGGCTGCCCGTTAACAGTTCTGGTATAGGTAATTCATGTCAAACACAGGTCAACAATCGGTGGTTAAAGTGACGGAACGTCTGCCACACCCTCCTTTGCAACGCTTCCGTGCATGCGATGCGGAATTGATGCGACACTGGGTCGCAGCGCATGACTGCTTGCCGTGCACCAACGATACCATGGCACGGCACACCACCCCAGTTTCACCACCTGACACCACAGCGTCACGAGGATTCTGGCTTACACTCCTGTTTTGCTTTCCAACTGCCGGTATGGTTTATTTTGTGCACACAGGTGACTGACACAGCTGCTCTGGATGCCTCCCTAGTGGTGTGTGCCTCGAGCGTCCTCATCGTCACTGTGGGAAGCTTAAGCGCCCCCAAGCAGCGCGCCGCACAGCACATCACCTTTGGGCAGCACTACAGCCTGGTGGTGTTTGACGAGCGCGACTTCCACCACGACGCGTGCGTGGACTGCAACACCGAGAGTGGCAGACTGCCTGACAGCGCGCTCAACTATGACGCTGCCGAGAACTGGCTCCATAACAGCGATATCAAGCGTCTTAATTGGTGCGTGTGCCAGGGGGAGGCGGAGCTTGCCCACAACAGCGTGTTGACCCCCCATCAGCCCCATGGCATGCATGAACTGCGTACATACGCAATAATGTCAGCGCGCGCATTGTCCCGACGCCACCTGCCGATGGCATTCCTGATTATGCAAGGAGGCACTATCAGCAGCCGCATGCGCTGGCGTGGCCTGCCCCCAAACAGCGCGTGTTTCCACTGCCCTTAGGGACCGTAAATCCCGGGGCTTGTTCACTGTCCCAGTGTGATTTAGTGCAGCTGTGGCGGATGGAGCAGGGGTGCCCGCATGCAGGCTTCCACACCAAGAAGCAAAACAAAAACCCACATACCGTGTGACTCTCAGCCCAGCCAGCGTCCAGGTGTGCTTATCGAGTGCAGCGCGGTTAGCATGGTATGCGTGTCGCAGCCAGCAGTTGCGGTGAAGCGCACACGGTGCAGTGGGCTGTTGATGGCCATCCAGTAAGCTGTGAATGGCAACTTGCAGTGGGGGTGGTGTGTGATCCACATACCGGTGCACACCAACGTGCGTGCACATGCCATACATCCTTGTCGCATTCTGCAAGTTCCCTCCGTGCCTGCTTGCCTGCCTGCCCCACATGCATGCAGGTACCAAAGGGGAGTCAGGAACCGGGCATGGGGCTGTGCGCAGCAGCGCATTGTTGCTGCATACCGTGACGTGATCCTGCATTCGGCCGCTGTCGACCCCGACTGGCTGCTCCTGGGCGATGACGACACCGCGATTGATCCCATCGGCCTTGCGCTACACCTCAAGAAGCTCAACGCTCACGAATCCGTTTTCACAGGGTATCTCTGGCCCAATTTTGGTGAAGGTCGCGGCCACCCGTTCATCAGTGGGGGCTCAGGCATTGTCTTGAGTAAGGCGCTCCTGCAAGCACTTCGCACCAACATGACCGCGTCATACTATGTTCCAGTCTTCCGCGGCAGTCATGAAGCCAAGGGCTCTGCCGGTGCTCACAGGAGCCTCCGCAACTTTGACGCGACGCTTCCCACACCAGCCACACACCCCAACCACGACGGCGCGGGATTGGCGGCGGAAGCAGCGGTGGCTGCAGCGGAAGAGGAGAGGGTGGAAGTGGAGTGGGTGTCCCGCACCAAGCACACCGTACCGTTCATAACACGCTGCATCCATGAGGTCTTCGGTGGCTCCATGTGCTACTATCACTCGGATTGGTCTATAGCGGCATGCGTGATAGGCTCCGGCCATGCCATCACGGACGACAAAGTCAATGACGTGTTCGACTTGGACAACGACCCGGACTGTTTATCTACGACACGGTTCATCGCATGCCACCACTTGACTGCCGAGCAGCAGGTGCAGCGGTACAATGCGCTGAGGGGGCTGTATGGCAAGACTGATTGAGCACGATAATGTATCATGATGCAGCATGCTTGTTGGGGTTTGGGTTTGGGTACATTTCATAAGCCAGTGCATTACCTTGCGGAGCGCATGAATGCAGCTGCTGCACTGGGGGAGCAAAGGGGGCACAGTGGGTCCTCAAATCAATACATGATGTTGGCAGTGTAGATGGAATGCATGAATGCGTACAATCGTACATCGTCACCCAGGGCAGCTGACGGCCGCTTATGCGCGGAGCACGCACATGAACATCCCACTGAACAGAGTGGCTCGCTCGCGCTAACCCCTGCCTCTCCCCATGCAACTTAAGGTAAGAGGCCTCCGCCATCTCTCAACTGTCGAGACTTTAGTTGCCGCTATGGCTGCGTCGCCGGCTTTGGTGACCTGCTGCCTGGTCCATACCAGGGCAGCCAGGGGCAAATACCAACCATCAAGCACGGTGCTAACGGTGCTGCCATGGCATCCTCCATCACCTCCATCCACTCTGGGGTTCAGGTTGCATTGCCCGACACTCCCTGCTGCCCCAGCAGTGGCCTCCAAAGTCTGTGACCAGTTCGCTGCCAGCCAGAACAATGCATGCGCCGGGTGCTCCGTGATATTTCATATTTGCATTGGGTGGAGTTTAGCCCGCACGAGGACGTGCCGCACCCCAACATGTGCATGCATTTGCCCAAGGAGAAGCACACAGTACTAATGCATTTTTGTTTGAAGTGTTGGAATCATTCAGCTGTCATGGCGGGCCGCTTCATGCACCCTCGTGTACTGCATCATCAACGCACATGCTGGCACTATGCTAGATTGCGTGCAACATATTCGTCGCCTTTTGCGCTGAGCTGCCAGCTAATGCTGCTGACGTGCGCACTCTGTTGAACTGTTCAAAGATGTCGACTGGTGGCATATTCCATTCATTAACTACGTATGCACTGGTCGCTAGCTTCATCGTCTGATTTGGTCGAGGCGCCTCACTCGTGCATCCACTAGATGCTTATCGCAGTGGGCCCCACTCAGCCCTTGGCCTAGCGCTTTCAGTGTTGGCTTGCAATGGCTTGTTGCTTGACTTGTATCTATGAGCGTTATCCGTCCTCAACAATAGGGGATTGTCGGCCTTGGCTGGAAAGCTCCAAGTGTACAAAATGTAAATCTAGATCCGTTCAGAACCATGCGTGCGCCTGCTCCTGCATGAGGATTGTGCCTGAGCGCTCCACACAAAGGAGCGCTCAAATAATTCACAGCAGTGAGCCGCCGTGCAGCACGTTGCCCTTTACCCTGCTTGTTGTCGATAGATGATGCAGATCACATGCATTGGTGTTGCCTCAGCTCAGAGTGGCACGCAGCAGGCAACACACAGCTCTTTGTGTACAGCAAGTGCGCTGCGGTACACTGGGCCGCACATCCGCCTCATCAGCCACCCTGCTCATCACGGGAATGCAACCCAAACGCAACGAACATACAGGGACAAGCACACTGTGCACGTGTGTGCGCATTGGCACGTCCCTATTTAGGCTTTTGCGTGTCTCACTGCCCTACCAAAGTGATCCCTACTTGACTACCGCGCTTACCGGTGGTAACCATGCCTGATCGTGCCTAACGGTGCCTTAATCACCGGTAACCACGCTAACCAAGTCACTTATGGTCAGAACCGCTTCAGTGAGGTCAAACGGGTTTACACTCACACGCTCGCACATAACTACAAGTGACTACTGCATGGGTTTGGTTTGATGCAGCTATGTATGGTTAGTGGTGTCTAGGTGTGTATTGCACTGTAAACCAAGTGGCAGCGAGCAACTGTCGATGGGCGGATTTGTGCGTGTTGATCATGAAGTGTTCTGTGCATGCGCTGGGGGTCTGTCACACACACACGGACGCCCACGGGCACGCTTCTGGGGTGCAGCAGGGGGGCTGCCACCATCAAGGGGTGGGGCAGCATTTGGGATGGAGCTGGAGGGACCAGCACCTGTGTGGGGGGTCAAGGGAGTGTGAGGGGAACAGGTCAGAGCGGCTACATCAAGGTGCACAAAATCAGCATGCCACTAAGCCAAGTCACCCCCTGGAGTAATGAATTGTGATGTGCATGACCACAAAGGCAACCATTATAACATGGCATCATAACATGGCAACATAACAGGCTCCGCTCATGCGTGCGTGCGTGCGTGCGTGCGTGCGTGTACACCGATCGTCGTGCGCGGCCATGCTGCCTGATGCTTCCCATGCTGGGTGCTGCTGCATGATGTGTGCATCCTGGCATGGTTCTCTGCCTCCCATACATCAAATGCTGATGGTGTTACCCACATGCGCATCCCACACGGGGTACCGTATGCCATTACCGATGCTGCATGTT
>BDDA01001580.1:0-16102 GCA_001662385.1 Chlamydomonas asymmetrica | reverse complement strand
TTCTTTTTTTTTTTTTTTTTTTTTTCTTGGATGGTTTGGGCGCGCGGTTAGGACAGCAAGCTTTGCTTAGGGCCAGGACGTGCGGCGCACACACAAGCGATGGCCCCTTGTGACACGCCAACGGTGCCACTGACAACAGCCCACACCTCAACACCTCCGATAGAATGTAGGATCCTGCAGCCGCAACCTGCCGCCAAATCCCCCTCAAGCTAGTTGCTTGCGCGTGTGCTTCAACTACTCTGTGCGTGCTCCTGGATTGCTCCTGCCTCGCAATTTTGCCTCGCACTTGTGACGGAGTCGTTTGGCTGCTGCTTGGCTTAACGTGCTGCTGTGCAGGAGTGCCCAGCAGGTCCAGCCCTTCAGCTTGGGCCTGGATGGTCATGGTGGGCGAGGCAACCACAGGTTATCACCCAGAGTTTGCCAGCGCAGCCGTCAAGGGCCAACGATGTGGCGACACGGTAGGGAAGACGGTTGTCAGTGGCCACAGCTGTGGCCACGCGTGTGTGCATGGCCAGCCAGGTCTACACACAACGAACCCAGCGCAATCCTGCTGCCCACACCTGATTATTATTTGGGCATGAATGGCGCCCCTGCATTTGAAGATCACAACACTAACGGCGCCGCTCTCGTGCACGCACTCTGTTGCAGGCAGGCGCCCGAGCTGCCGAATGGCCGCCAGGCAATGATAACGCTGCTGTCGCGCCCCACCCCGACACGGCACTGCTGGCACAGCAGGCCATGCAGCACCTGTTGAATGGTGCAATGGGGCGCAGCCACCTTTGGATCCTCTGCGTGGTGGTGCTCCTGCTGGCTGCGTTGGCAGCCGTTGCGTACTGCGTCCTGGCGTCGTGCGGTGTGCTCCGAAGACGCAATCAAAGTGGGTGCCCGGTATGCATCGTAGCTTGTGCTTGCGGTTCCCGCTTGGCCAATTGACCTTGTTTGCCAACGCCGTTTGCCTGTGTGCGGCGGCCTGCAAGGGCTGCTGGTAATGCGTGCCAACTGGGGTATGTGAAAAAGCCCTAAAAGGCAGCCACTACGCTCGCCCATATTCGTTTATGCCTTTGCCCTGCATTATTGCATTGATTGCCTGCATGGCTTGCATGGTGGCCCGCGTGCAGGAGCACGTTGCAGCAGATCCCTGGACGTGGAAGAAGGGAGGAGCGCAGCCAACATGACAGACACTTACAGGGTGAGCAACGGCTGTATAGCAGGCAGCACGCTGTGCCTTCACACACCTCAGCAGGCAGCAACACCTCATCACTCCCACACCTGCCCCCCGCCCGGAATATACCCCCTCCCGCCCCCACCCCCCGGATATCCCGCACCCCCACCCCGTATTCCTGCGCTCACACCGCTTGCATGACGACGCTGCATCAATGCAGCCAATGCTACCAGTGCGCCTGCGTGCAGCAGGCACATGACGATCAGGCGGCCACAAGATTGGGCACCTGTCCGATCTTGTGTACTCGCGTGCCCTGCTGCAGGCGCCATTGCTGCCGCCTGGCAGCCAGCCGGGAGACAGCGTACGTGCACCCCGCAACAATATGGCACAGCTGGTGCAAGCCCTGCAACCCCTCGAGAAAGCGCTGGACCGCCATGACTTTTGGAATCTCTGCTCGACGATGCGCGCCACACGC
The DNA here is from genome assembly GCA_001662385.1 of Chlamydomonas asymmetrica. Taxonomy (NCBI): domain Eukaryota; kingdom Viridiplantae; phylum Chlorophyta; class Chlorophyceae; order Chlamydomonadales; family Chlamydomonadaceae; genus Chlamydomonas; species Chlamydomonas asymmetrica. The sequence continues at coordinate 14,465 of BDDA01001580.1, read as the reverse complement.
GCTTGGGCGCTGGCGCGGTATAGGGCTGCTTCTTTGCCGCAGGTCAATTATTACAACGCGAAGCGGCTGCCGTTCTCTGAGTACATGGCAGCGCTGCCTGTGGCCAAGATGCCACAGCTGGAGACACTGCGTGTCAGGATGGACCACTGGAAAGACGGATATCGATCCCTTGCGCACCACCTCACCTCCCACCGCCACCGCACCGCGCTGACGGCGCAGCTGAAGGTGAGCGAGCACGTCAGGCACGGGAGGGTTGGGGCTGGTTGGGGCCGGGGCCGTTGTTGCTGTACCCATCACAACTTATGTCTGCGCCGTCGCTGAACTTGCCCCCCCCACCACCACCACCTCTCTCCACGCACGCAGTCCCTCAACGTCGACGGCGTTCTGACATCGCTGGGGAACCTGTCTGTGTTCAGCCAGCTGACGCAGCTGGACCTTCGGCTGCCGTGTGCACGCTCGCTGGCGGAAGTATCCGCCGTCACCTCGCTCAACGGACTGCGTTTGTACAAGTGCAACCAACTAAAGTCCCTGCCAGCGCTGGACCGCCTGCCCGGACTGAGGGAGTTGGGGGTGGATTGGCCCTACACGCACCACCGGAAATACCTGCCCGCGCCAGTACAGGCGCCGGCTCTGACGCACCTTACGTTGACGCGCTGCACCTTCACTTCTCTGCCCGCTCTGAACCACGCGCCGGCGCTGACGACGCTGCATTTGTTCGACTGCCGCCAGCTTACGTGCCTGCCTTCGCTGGACAACACACCGGCGCTGACGGACCTGGACGTGTTCGCATGCCCCGGCCTCACCTCCCTGCCAGAGCTGATCTCGCCCGCGTTGAAGAAGCTGCGGGTGTCCTGCTGCCCCAAGCTCGCGTCCCTGCGCGCACTGGACCACCTGCCAGCACTGACAACGCTGGAGGTGACGAATTGCCCCTCGTTCATTTCCCTTCCTGCTCTGAGCCGCTTGACCGCGCTGAGGGAGCTTCAGGTGATGGGCTTCTGTAACAACCTCACGTCCATACCAGCAATGATGATGCCAGCGCTGACTATTCTTGCCGTTGCCGGTTGCGACGGCCTCACGGCCCTGCCAGCGCTGGACCGCACGCCGGCGCTGGCGACCCTGTATGTGTCCACGTGCTGCCGCCTCAAGTCCCTGCCCGCGCTGGACCGCACACGGGCGCTGAAAACGCTGATGGTCACTCACTGCATGACCCTCGCCTCCCTGCCCTCGCTGCCCCCTGCGCTGGCGAAACTGGAAGTGTCTGCCTGCCCCCTCATCGTTTTTTTGCCGGCGCTGCCGGCTACGCTGGTGGAGCTGACCCTGTACGACCTGCCGCTCCTCACGTCCCTGCCTGCGCTGCCCCCTGGTGCCAGGCTGAGCGTGTCCAAGTGCCCAGGCATCCCTTGCTAGCGTTAAGCGGAGGAAACATGATACATGTGCACGGGCGTATGCTGTCCCACACATTGGAAGGACAGTTCCACCCAACCAGCTGTGGCCTTGCTTTGCATCAGCCTCATGGCCCTGTTAGCAAACTGTGTCCCTTGCTCCAGTTAGCGAGCCCTCCGCTACATTGGCGCCCGCGGTCGGCCCCGGAGCGCCTTGCCCCGCTGTTAGCCCTGCTGCGTGCATTGGGCCCATGCTCGCTGCCGACAACCCATGCACGTTGGACTCCCCCGCCATCAGTCAGGCGGTATTTCGTGTTGAGGTTGGCGGGAAGCGCACTGAGGCGTTCATTCCCCTCCCTCGCCCTCCCTTGCGCTCTCGCTCAGCAGGCGCGTCAGCTCCCTTGGCTTGTTGGCTTGTTGGCTTGTTGCAGTCATCTGCAGTCATCTGCAGTCATCTGCAGTCATCTGCAGGGCAGAAGGTCCCCTTGCACTACCGACTACCGTACCTTAACGACCCCGCCCATCAACTGGAATTGTGTACCGCACCATGCATCCACACTGTGTGACTGTTCCATGCGTGGTGTCAAGCTACGTATGGTATGTGCATGTGCAACCGAACTCCCAGGCAAACCGCTGCGCTTTCATGTGCAAAACGTTTGGCACCGCCTGCAGCGCACCACCACCACGCACCACCCTTAGTGTGGTCATCATCAGCTGGACCAACTGGACGTCACTGCCTGTGGCGTTGGCAGCGGCCATGCATGGCCGCCACCACCACCACCTTGCAGCAAGTGTAACAACTCTGCCACCGGCTTTGGTTTCTGCCAGCCCAAGGCGCTCGCATGACTCACATGCCTGGCACCGCAACGGCTGGCACGCAGGCAGCAAACATGCCTTGGTTCGTCTGCTTGCTTTCAGAAGACAATCAGTGGTGCGCATGGATGTGGAAGTATATATAAGGTGTCGCACATCTGATGCAACTCTGCAGAGTTGCACCATCCATGCAAGTTTACCAATCACCATCCATCCAATCCGTGCGCCAATCCACACAGCTTGCCAATCTGCCTGTGTGTTCGTCACGCATTGCTAGTGCATGTATGCATCTGGCATGTGTGAATCTGGTATGCATGAATCTGGCATGTATGAATCTAGCCGGAATCAAGTGTGCACACGACGCATTTGAGGTGCATGAGCCCGGCTTCATGCCACGCAATGACACAAGAGTGACAACACACCTGTTCATGCACAACAACTCCTGGTCTAAAGGACTGCGCCTGCTCCATAGTCCATACCCTAACGAGCATGCCAGACAGGCTCTGTTGGCAGCATGCGGGTGGTGCAGGAGGTTGTGCCCTACTGCCCTGCTGGCTGGAGCCATCTCACTTGCTAGCGCAGCGGCCACTGCGCACTCCACACGGCAACTGTTCAGCGTACCGAAATTCAGGGTTTGCATTTGCTGTTGGCTGGCATGCATACGGATTTAGGATTTCGGCTGGCAAGCATTGGGTGTATGTAGCTGTTGGGCAAGAGCTAGGTGCAGGCTGGTAGGTGTGAGCGTGTAGGGTCATACTGGTGCGTGGCCAGCGCTTGCCGCTCACGCATGCCGCTCGGCGCTCGCTGATCAAGGGCAGCTCAGGATACCTGTTTTGCCTGTGCTGCCGTGCTGTGCCGCCTGGCTGTGCTGCTGGGCGGTGGTGCCGACTACGGCAGCTGTCAAGCGTGCAGTGTGCATGGCCCATACATGGCGCGCGGCGCAATGCAAACTATACTGCATGCGTGGATAGAAGCGTGCAGACGTGCAGGATGCATTTGGTGATAACAAGCGATTGGTTCGCAACGCTGACTGCCATGTACCTGAAACAAGCAATCACACAAGCGGAGATCGCAGCTGGCCGCAGCCTTCCACAGCACGCATGTGTTGCAAGAGGTACAATCCATGCCTTTAGGGTTTAGGGTTTAGGGTCCATGCCTTGTCCCCGTCCGTGCGGTCTGCGCCGTTTGGCCGACACACTCCTGACGCAACAAACCTAACGTTATGCCATGGGATACCATGGGTTTGCTGGCACCGTCGTGTGTCCGGCCTTGCTAGTCCGAACGACTCAAGCGCGGATGCAGTACGGGCTGTGCAGGCAATACCGCGTACCTTTCGCGCGCACACACACACAGTACAATCGGTCAAAGTCGGACGCAAAGGTCCCAATGCCACAGGAAACAATCACCATGTGGTTTCCTACCAGCAGATTCATTTACAACATAGCAGCATAGCGCATTGGGACCTGGATCGGACTGCAACAAACGGTGCATGCCAGCATGTGGCAAGGCTGCATGGAAGAAGGGGGGAGCTGCTTGCGGTCGGCTCCTACCTGTAATGCAGGTCTAAGCGGGGGGGGAGGGGGCATGAGGGACGGGGAGAGTATGGGGGTGTGATATGCCTGGATGAGGGATGGGGGAAGCTGCTTGCGGTCGGCTCCTGCTTGGCCTGCAGGACTACTCCCGCAACACCGTTGTGCGCAGTAAACACCGGGCACAAGCGCAGGGGAACACTGGACTGCGCCACAAAACTCACAGCCAGCAACGCCACCGCCAGCAACGCCACATCCACATCCACGTCCACAGCCAGCAAGGCCACAAAAAGGTGCGGTATGCAGTGAGGCGTTTAGGGTTTAGGGTTTTAGGGTTTAGGGAAGGCGGTGTGTTGAAGCGCACGCTGATGCTGCTGATTGTGATGCGCTGCACTCAGCCGCGTGTGGTCATGCATGATGCTTGTGCTGTTGTACTGCACTAAGCCCTTGTAGCTCTCTTGCACACCATGTGCATAGCTTGGTGGCCCTCTTCTGCCTGCCTGGTCCCCATCTGGGGGGAAGCATGGGCCGTATGGCCAACACGCTCCTGATGTAACATAACCATAAAGCGCATGCTTCCCGTACTGCATGTTTCGCAAAGCAAGCACGCACTCGTGCACTAGAGCAATGGGCAGTGGGACACAGTCAGCCTCGTGGCAGGGGGCAGCGGGGGCAGGGATGCGAGGCGGGGGCAGTGGTTCAGCGCCAATCTCGCCAGCGCCGGGGGCAGCGCGGGCAGGGAGGCGAGGAGGGGGCAGTAGTACACCCTCAAATTCATCAGTGCAGGCGGCAGCACAGGCAGCGACATGAGTTGATGGCAGTGGGATAAGGTCAGATGCGTCAGAGCAGGGGGCAGCGCGGGCAGGGACGCAAGGAGGGGGCAGCGGGACACGGTCAGTTGCACCAGCGCAGGGGGCAGCGGGGGAAAGGACGTGAGGAGGGGGAGGGAGGACACGTGCAGCAGCTCTAACACAAGCAGCGCCGGCAGGGATGTGAAGCCAATGCAATTGGACAACTCAAGCGTCCTCAGCGCCGGCGTGTGGCCCATGTCAGGCAGAGACGTGACCAGCGGACAACCAGACACATGCAGCGCCGTCAGCGCCGGGTTGCGGTCCAGCGCCGGCAGAGGTACGAGCAGCGGGCAGCTCGACACCCGCAGCACCGCCAGCGCCGGCGTGCAATCCAGCGCGGGCAAGGATGTCAGTCCGGGGCAGTACGACACCTCCAACATCGTCAATGCCGGCACGCGGTCCAGCGCGGGCAGGGCCATGAGCATGGTGCAGTGCGCCACGGTAAACACCTTTAGCGCCGGCATGCAGTCCAGCACCGGCAGGGAAGCAAGGTGCTCGCAGCCCTCCAGGCGTAGTTCGCTCAGCAAGGTGAGGGCCGCCACTTCCGCCAGCGAGCTTGCCCTCGGCAGCCGCACGATTAGCTGCGTCAGCCGGCTCAGCACAGACAGGTCGCCCAGCGTGGTCAACACGCCTGCAACCTCCAGCGACTGTAAAGTGCAAAAGGGGAGCGGCGGGCGGCGGGGGGGGGAGCCATGTCAGTGGCGGCGGATGTGGATTCGGCCTCAACCAACAATCCCCTCCCCCCTCTTGCCCTCCCTCTACCGTCCACCTCCTCTTCCCCTCCCCCCTTCCCTCTCCCCAACCCCCCATGGTTTCTGTCAGCGTGCGGCAAGGCCGACCCAAGCAGGCCGCTTGTATGCCTACGCAAAAAAAACAAAAAAGCAAAAAAAGCATGAACACCGCCACCACCGCGCTGAATGGGTTCCACAATGGCGTGCATGCACAACGACATGCTGTAGGCCCCCTTCCTCAAAGTTAACGCAGTGTGCGCCATGCGCCCTGTGTAGCCACTTTATTGGCAGGTCGGTTGGGACTGCATGGATGGCTTGGAGCGTTATGGTATGCAACTCTGATGAACGCATGCAAATCTGATCAACGTTGCAACGTATGCACGTATGTCAGTTGCATATTGGCAGGCACTTGCAAGCACAACATAATTGCAGGAAGCAACAATGAGGGTGCGCTGGGCTTCAAGGTGTTCGACTGTCAGCGCCCATGCGCGCCTTGAAAATGTCAACGAGGCGGCACTGTAAGCTGGTACGGTCGGGCGACCCCAACTGGAGTGTCAGTGTCCTGAAGCCTACCTTTCTTACTTGGTGCTCACTCACCTTCAGGCGCGCCATCAGGGCGGAGCTGTCCGGGTGGGCGGCTAGGTGGTCCACGAGGGAGAGCTGCGCGTCGTCCGGGTGGGAAAAGCTGACATGCAGGGTGTCGAGCAATGGCATCTTGGCCACAGGCAGCGCTGCCAGGTACTCTGAGAAGCGCAGCTGGCTCGTCGTGGGTCTGTCCCACGGCATGTGCGCGACCTTGCAGTGCGCCAGCGCCCACGCGCGTGCGCGCCGCACTGTCACGCAGAGGTTCCGAAAGTCTCTTTGTCCCAGAGCTGCCTGAAGGGGCTCCAAGGCCTGAACCAAGAGCTCTGCCAAGGCGAGGGGCGCGCAGTCTGCATCGTCATCGCCCTCTTGGCACCCGCGCGGCAGCGCTGGCGCAGCCTGCAAAGCAAGGGTGGGTCCACGAGAGCGGTGCTGTGAGTTTGGGGTACAGCGCCAGACCACAGGCACGCACAAGCTGCAGTGACAGCAGGGCAAACAAAACTGGCGGAGGCAGTCGTGTGTGGGGGAGTGCGTGGGGTGCCATTCAGGAGTGTTACAGCATGCGAGCTCATGGCTACAGCTGCCTCACCTTCTGATCGTCAGCACACGAGTCGCAAACCCCAGCAGCGCCTGGGTGAGCTTCAACTCTCGTTTCGTCCTTGAGTGTGTCCATGGATTTGCTGGGGGCTTCTGCAAGCAAGCGAGGCAGGCGTCAGCGCGACAAGTGAAACGGAGCAAGGAGCGAGACAAGGCCGATGGCATCAGGGGGATGTGGCTGCTTTAGGTGCTTCTTGGGCTTTTACCTTTAGTGGCAGCCTTTTCGATAGCACATCAGCTCTTAAAAATGGCTCCCCAGGTCAGGCGCGCAGCGCTGCATGCGCGCGCTGAATCAACACCTGTTATCTCCAGAGGGTTGCTTTGCCTGCCATGCTGGCCTGCATTAGGTCCTCCTCATCCAAGTCGGTGTTGGTGTCTTGGACTGTGCCATTCTCTCAGTGTTCACAGCCAGGTTGCTTCCAAACGCACTTCGGCACTCAGGCTTGCCCCCCGCACCTCTGCTTGCCTTAATTACTTGTGGTAGGGAGACACCCAGCGCAGCGAAGGCGCGCACCAGCCCTCTGAACAACACCAAGCTTGCGATTGCGTCCTGGTCACCGCTTCACCGCTTCAACCTTGTGTTAGGCATCATACAAGCCACAGGGACTGTCTGCAAAGAAACGCATGGGTATATATATCCAAAAAGGTTGTGTGTATGTGCCTAACTGATCATTTCGGTGCAGTAGTCCGGGCAGCCGGGTCAGAGCAGGTGCACTTGTCAGCATGGTCTCGCAATCGTGGTCATGACGTCACACGACGCTGAACCCACAGCGGGATCCGCAGTGGGAGTCAGCATGATCATCATGCACGCATTCTTGTGTACATACAGGCTGTGCTAACGGTACGGTGTTGCGGCGCCTGTGCGTGTTCCTACGCACTTGCGTGAATATCGATCGGGTATCAACGCGGTGGTTGAGAGCGTTTATAACGTCATGAGGCTGTGCGCAGGCCTCAACACAGCGAGCAGTACACAGACTGTGGGTGTGCATGTGCCTCGCCTTGGGCGCAAACTCCAAAGCGTGCTGTAGGGTCCCAGCACTTGATAGAATCCCAGCACTACTGCTAGTATAGATACAAAAACACTGGCTGCATGCATGCGACGCTGTTCGTTTGCTTGCTCATGCCTGGAAGTGTACTCCCCCTCAATCAAGCAGCCGAGCCAATCCATGTTCGCAGAATGCAGCCATTGCAAAGCGCAAGTCACGCAAGCAAGCAAGGGTTGGCACAAATGACAGGCGGCAGCAGTGCATTTGCTGCGTGGTGGTGGGGTGGTGGTGGCGGTCGTGGCGGTGGTGGCCATGGTTGCGCCAACGCCATGGCCCGCGGTGGTGCTCTGCAGGCGGTAGTGCTAACGTTTCGCACATGCCGTGCGTGTCGGGGTCTGCCAGGAAGCCTGGTTGCACATGCGTGCCATGCGTACCATGCGTAGCTTGACACTGCGCATGCAACAGTAATACACTGTGGATGCTGCCTGTGTGCATGCATGGCGCGGTACGCAGTTCCAGTTGCCGGGGTCATTAGTTCAGGTGCGGTAGTGCACCGGGACCTGCTGCCCTGGGGAAGTGAGGACCGCAACACATAATACAAGGGAGCTGACACGCCTGCTGAGATAAAGAGCGCAAGCGAGGGCGAGGGAGGGGAATGAGTGCGGGGGTGTGTGCTTCCCGCAAGCCTCAACACGACATACCACACGAGTGATGGTGAGATCCAAAATGCATGGGTGGTCGCCAGCAAGCAAGGCATGATGCATGCAGCAGAGCTAATGTCAGGGCAAGGCGCACTGGGGCCAACTGCAGGCGCCAAGGTAGCGGAGCAAGAGACAGGGGTCGCTAACTAGGCCAGGAGGCTGATGATGGCAATGCAAGGCAGCGGCTGGCTGGGTGGATTTGTCCTTCCAATGTGTGCCGTATTCTTCATTTCCGTGGGAAATGAAGAATACGGCTGGCCCGCCCTGTGCGCGTGTAGCATGTTTCCTCCATTGCACGCTAGCCGCCCCGCACACTAGGGCAAGAGACGCCTGGACACGCTCAGCCTCGCACCAGGAGGCACCGTGGGTAGGTACGTGAGGAGGGGCAGGTTGTGTACGGTCAGTTCCGCCAGCGCAGCCGGCAGCGCGGGCAGGGATACAATCAGCGGGCAGGTAGACACTTCCAATTTCGTCAGCACAGGGGGCAGCGCGGGCAGGAACGCGATTCGGGGGCAGGCGCACACTTCCAGTTTCGTCAGTGCAGGCGGCAACGCGGGCAGCCACGCGAGGAGGGGGCAGCAAGCCACCGTCACCTCCATCAGCGCCGGCATGCGGTCCAGTGCGGGCAGGGACTGGAAGCGGCAGAAACTCACGTGCAGCGATGTTAGCGCCCGTGTGTTGTCCAGCGCGGGCAGGGACTTGAGCAGGCAGCACGTGGACACATACAGAGTAGTCAGCGCCGGCGTGCGGTCCAGCGCTGGCAGGGACGTAAGGAGGGGCAGGTTGTAGACCCTCAGTTCCAGCAGCGCAGCCGGCAGCGTGGGCAGAGAGGCGATGAGAGGGCAGGCAGACACTTCCAATTTCGCCAGCGCAGGGGGCAGCATGGGCAAGGACTCGAGGCCATCGCAACCGAAAATGGCGAACCTGGTCAGTGCTGGCATGATGAGCGTAGGCAGGTACGTAAGCTTGCTGCAGCGGACCTTGAGCTGCCTTAGCGCCGTCAAGCGGCTCAGCGCAGGCAGGGAGGTGAGCGAGCAGACACGAACTTCCAGCGTTGTCAGTGCTGGCAGGTGGTCCAGTGCGGGCAGGGACTCGAGCTGGGTGCAGCAGGACACGCGCAGCTTCTTCAACACCGGCGAGATCAGCTCGGGCAGGGAGGTGAGGGCAAGGCATACGAACAGATCCAGCTCCGTCAGCGCCGGCATGTGGTCTAGCGAAGGCAGGGAGGTGAGGTGGTGGCAGTCGACCAAACGCAGCGTTGTCAGCGCCGGTGTCTGGTCCAGCGCGGGCAGGGACTCGAGGGTGCAGTTCGTCAACGTGAAGTGCGTAAGCGCCGGCGGCATCTTCAGCAGTGCGGGCCAGGAGTTGTAGTTGGGGTGAAACGCATTGGGTTCATCGAACTCCAGCTTCCTCAGCGCCGGCAGGCGGTCCAGCGCGGGCAGGGACCTGAGGCTGTGGCACTTGTACAAACGCAGTGCGTTGAGCGAGATAACGGCCGTTACTTCAGCCAGCGAGCGTGCATACGGCAGCCACAGGTCCAGGCGCGTCAGCTGGCTGAACACAGACAGGTTCCCCAGGGATGTCAGATCGCCGACCGCGTCCAGCGACTGCGTTCACAGGAGAGTGGTGGTGGTGGTGGTGGTGGTGGGGGGGGGGACAGCAACATCAGAGGCGGCATAGGCATGGGGTGTGAATTGTCATGGGGTGTGAGACAGGTGCACCAACAACGGCCCTGGCCCCAACCTGTCACCTCTCCAACCCGCCTGCCTGTTCGCCTGCTCTTCACGTTCCCGCCTAGGCCCCACGCTGCGCTGCTTTCGCTTGGCAGACGGTGTGTATGCGAAAGGCATGTACGATGAGCATTATTGTGCCTTAATTGCGCTGTCGTATCTCACCTTCAGCTGCGCCGTCAGGGCGGAGCGGTTGCGGTGGGCTGTAAAGTGATATTCAAGCAATCGGTATCCATCTTTCGGGTGACTAATGATGACACGCAGTGTCTGGAGGTGGGGCATCCTGGCCACAGGCAGCGCTGCCATGCACTCAGAGAACCGCACCCGCCTCGCCTCGAAATAATCAACCTGCTGCATGGATGCGGCCCTGCACCGCGCCAGCGCCCACACACGTGCAGCCCGCACAGCCGAGCAGAGCTTCCAAAAGTCACTGCGGTCCAGCGCTGCCTGAAGGGGCTCCAGGGCTTGCACCAGCTGTGCCGCGGTGGTGCGGGGCGCTCCTGCGCCATCGCCTGTTTGGCCGCCAGCAGGTGGCATCAGGAGCGCCTGCAGCAGGGCGTGTACACGAGAGCGAAAGTGCTGGAACTGTGATAATCATCACATGCCAGCTTCATGCAGGCGCACTGGCTGCATGTTATGCATTGCAGTAGGTATGCAAGCAGTGTGCGCGCGGGGATGTCCAGAGTGGAGCGGTTCCCCCGGGGGGTGGGGGGGGATTTGGGTGGGGGGGTATCGGGGGAGAGGGGGATCAGGCTGGGGGCAGGTGTGGGAGTGAGGTGCTGCTGCCGGCAAGGCAGGGGTTGCACACACGTTGTGCTGCCTGCTCAAGGTTGTGCGTGTGTGTACACACAGTGTGCTGCCTGCATATGACCACAGCCGTGCCTCACCCTGTCGGTAGTGCCTGCCATGTTAACGCCTAGGTCCGCTGCGCTTCTTCCTTCTTCTCTCATATCCAGGGACCTGCTAGGTGCTCCTGCGGGGTGCAACAGAAGCCATTCCGGCAATTAAGGCAATAAAGCAGGGCGAGGACATAACCGAGTCCAGGCGAGCGCAAGGGCATAGGCAGGCCTGATGGCCTTGCTTGTCACAGCGATTCTAAGGCGCGGCCAGCAGCCCTTGCAGACAGCGAGCCACATGCATGGCAGCAGCGGCAAAGACACTCAGGGTGCCCACGCGAGAGACGCATGCACGAAACTACGATGGACACTGGGCACCCACTTTGCTTGCGTCTTCGGAGCACGCCGGGCGAGGCCAGCAGGCAGCACGACACGGTTGACAACGCAGCCAGCAGGAGCACAACCACGCACAGGATCCAAAAGTGGCTGCGCCCCATTGCACTACCACTCAACATGGCCTCCACGGCCCGCTGTGTCAGCAGTGCCGCGTAGGTGCGGGGGGCGTCAGCAGGGCCATCATCGCCCGCTTGGCAGCCTGCAGGCGGCAGCTGGGGCGCCTGCAACATAACAGGCAGGGTGTGCGCATGTGCACGGGAGCGAGAGGCGTTGTTAGCGCTGTGCTGTTCAAATGAAGGGCCACCTAGCATGTCCAAATAAACGGGTGTGGGCAGGATTTCGTTGTGTTTGCGTGCGTGGGACACCCAGCACATGCACCTTTCCACGCACGCGCGGCCACAACCGTCTTCCTTACCGTGTTCCCGCAGTGGCCGTTGACGGCTGCGTTGGCACAGTCTGGGTGATAAGCTGTGGTTCCAACGTCGACCATGACCATCCAGGTCCAAGGGCGGGACCTGCTGGGGTATTCCAGACAGGCCGGCAAACGACTCACAAGGTGTGCAAGGAGCAATCAAGGCGCAGAGAGACCAAGCACATGCGCAACTGGCTTGCAAGGAATGGGGCTGAACATTCAGCGGAAAGTGTTAGGCTGGAGGCCCGCACGCTGCACCGTCACTTGCATTTTCAATTGCACTTGATTGCCAGCGTGTCACAAGTTTTGCAAGGGGCCATCACGTGTGGCCAACTCCTGCCCCAAAGCAAAACTTGTAGCCTGAATAGCTCAAACCACCCAACCTGCTGCACCAGACCGAGGTCTGCTCGCCTGCTGGTTCAGAGTAAAAGTTCGAGTGACACGCACCCAGTACATACCCCACCAGGTTGTGTACAGTCTGGTACTGGGTAGGCTGGCCCGCACCACGAAAAAACGGCTCCTTTGTTAGCAACCTGCACCGTCAGGCCCAGGCCAGTAGGGTAGGGTGTACACAGGCTTCAGACGTGCCACACACTGGTGGTTTCGTCAATGCACACATGCACAGAAAAAACGGAGCATTCAAACGCCAACGAGTAATAGCTGGCACAGGTGAAGTGAGCTCCAGCTTACCATCTCAGTTTTGAGCTCCAACCAACTTGCTTGGTGATGAACAGACTGTGGCCTAAGTGTAACGCTGTGAGCACGGTGCTGAATGAATCAGCGATTGCGAATCTTAGCCTTTCAGACCGTTGACGTGAGTTGAGTGCGGGAACAACGGTATAAGAAGTGGAGACCCGTCATGCATACTTCTACAGCTTGAAGCAGCATGAGCGGGTGCGCTCAAGCAGCCAACTAATGTGAAAGTGACTCAGCATGCAGGCAGCGCAGGAAACGAAATGCAGCAAATGTACTACAATGCTTTTGCCAGCTGTCCCTGAGGGAGCGAGACAGAGCAGTGCACGCCTCCTAGACCAGTATCATACCAAAGTAGGAATTTGAGCCCCAGCCCGGACCCAATACCACTGATATAGTTTAGATGAACTTTTGGAAGGGTTTAAGTGAACCTGTGGGGGAATGGATGCCAGACATGTATGCACACTGTTTACACCAGACGCTGAAGTATGTATGCTCACGTGGAGCAGAGAAGCATGCTCGTGCATGCAAAGCCAGACATTGAGGTCGACCAAGCAACACGATTTGCAGCGAAGGGTGGCACCGTGTGGAGAAAGCAGGTTTGGGGTAGTGACTTGCGCTTCGGCATGGCTGAATGCCCACGGTGGCAGCCAGGGGAAGCTAGCTGGGTGGCAGTGAACGCTGTTTGACACAGGTAACGTGGTCGACGCCACGTTTCTGGTGTTGAACATTGCGATTTCAACACAGTGACTGTCTAAAGATATTGCTGTTTAGCTTGGGTTGCTGCTTGGGTTGGGTTCGCGCATAGTACAACTGCGACAGGCAACAAAACACGAACGGGTGCGTTGCTATGGTGACATGGACAAGCGAGGACTGGAGCGAATGAGAGGCAGGAAAACAATAACATATACCCAAAGAATAAAATGCAGAGCGGTGAGGAACGTGTTGAACAGAACTTACAGAGGACGCCGCAAAAAAAGCCATGCTGGCCGAGACCGTGTGGGTTGGCAAAGCGTGGTTCCGGGCGTGGTTGGCAAACTGCAAGGACAAACCCAAACCTTGCAGTCAGTGATTGTAATAAGAGGGTAACGCAAGGCATATACAGCCACATGGCCGCAAAGCAGCGTCCCTGGTGTGTTTGCAATTGAAACACTCGGGTGGACGGGACTGAAGATGGCCGTGACAGTGAGGTGCAAGAGTTGCAACAAAGCTTGACACACACCTGACATGTGAATGAAGGGAGTTGCCAGTAGTATCAGGAATAGCGACACTGTGAAAGCACAGAAAGCAGCAACCATTTGTGCACCGGTGAACTGACAGACAGCCGGTCAGTTCACCGGTTCAGAAGGGCTTCTGAAAAGCTTGAGCAGTAAGATATGCAGCCAAAACTCACCTGGGCAAGGTAACCCACACGTGTGTCCCAGGGATGCTGCGAAAGCATAACGTGCACAGCATTCTGAACTGACAGATGGCCAATGGTGTGGGGAGCTGAGTCGCCAGCGCGTAGCGAGGCACGGTGCAGCTGCGACAAACACAAAGGCTTACCTGCGCAGGACCGAGCTCGTGTCCACTTCCTTTGTCGCCGTGGTGGACTGGGTTGCGGTGCTGACGCGTGTGCTGCTTGGCCGGTGATTGCGGCGCGAGAGGGCAGTGAACTGGAGTGCTGAGGCCAAGAGGTGACAGCAGAGAGCCTAGACTGCTTGCTTAGGGGCGAGGCGCCCAGTTTTGTCAGACCCAAAGTGTACTGTGTACTGACAGATGTACTGTCAAAAAATGTCGAGGACTGGGCCACAGGACGCTGGGCCATTTGGCCTGATTGGACCTGATCGGACCGAAAATTGGACTGTACTGAACTTGTACTGTGGCTTTAAATGTTTAAAAATGTCGAAGTTAAGTTATTAGGGCTGGGGCAATTATGGCCACATGGCTTGAGATGGATTGGTTGCCCCGCAGTGGTCCGTCTGCACAGCTGCCCAGCTCGCAATGCATGGGTGTCCACCGAGGTTGAGTGGCATCGTCATGAGGTTGGGCGCAGCAGTGCTGAATCCACAGCTGGATCCACAGTGGGTGTCCTGATCATGGTGCATGCAGGCATTCCTGTGTACACCAGCCCCCGTGTCACAGGCTGTACTAACGGTGCGGCCTCACACGGCGGCGCGCACCTGTGCGTGTGCCCATGCATGCACAACCTGCGTGTATGTATTTTGTGTATTAGGGGGGGGGGGG
>BDDA01001579.1:0-16218 GCA_001662385.1 Chlamydomonas asymmetrica | reverse complement strand
AGGGGGTTTGGGGGGGCGCGGTCAACGGGATTCTCGCATACGTGGGCTCAGGCGGCAGCTGCTGATAAACGGGCGGCGCCAACTAAACAACGTGCCCCAAATAAATGGATGCGAACCGGCCTGACGCTTTCCCGAGCAGTACGGTATGCAAATTTCGTGGGTACAAGTTCTTGCTGCCCTTGTGCGTTATCTACTGGATGCTTCAACTGATGGTGTTGGACGATCGGTGCACCCCCACGCACACACATCACACAGAAACCAAATGCTTGGTGCTTGCTCGCGTGCCATGCAGACATGCATTGCACGTCGATCATTATGGGCACTGTCTGCTGTTGTGAGCTTGTCAGTAGGGTCAGGTGGCTCCCATGCGTCAAAAAGAGGCTCCGATGGGGCTCTGCAGCGCGATTCCCGTGGGGCCGTACAGTGTGCACATGCGTATGCATATGCATATCATGTTCCCATGTGGAAGCTGACGGCACTGCATGCAGTACACCGCCTGCCGCATTATGACGACTGCAAGAGCTGCAGTGCTCCGCGCTGCCATGACAGAGAGCCTGACATGAACACATACATACAGACTCCTTTGTTTTTGCACAGCTACCAGCGCAGCGTGTGGCTGGGTATGCTGTGCTGTGCCGTGCTGTGCTGTGCTGTGCCGTGCTGTGAGGTGCTGTGCTGTGCTGTGCTGTGCTGTGTTGGCTCTGTGCAGAGTCAGCGGAGCTGGCTGACTGTGGGCGGCAAGCTGGGAAACCCGCAACAGGCGCAGCGAGTGTCAGGTTGCATCCAGAAGGTGTATGCAGGTGGTGTCAGCAGGTGTATGCAGTCGATCAAGGTATGCGCGCGGTTTCATTTCCGTTTTGGCGGGGCGCGTGTGGTTCCTCTCTTAGTCAGACTGACCTGAATGGAGCCAGGGGCTGACACTGCCGGCGCGCGGGGAGGGAAGGGGGGGCGGGTTGCTGCTGCTGGGCCGGCACTCGGTGAGGTCGCCCAATACTCGGCCAACGCCCTGCTTGGTGACACCGTGTCAGCAGCTGCAACACCACCACCTTCATTGAGTATTGCACAACCATACCAACATACAAGTAAGGTTCGGGTGGCGGGACTCGCCGGCAGGCGTGCAGGGAGCGAGTCGGTGGGCGGGATGCGCTTGGGAAGGGGACGTGTATTGGAGAGAGGAATGGCCCTGCCTGGAGACTCGCCCCTCACTCACTTGTTGGCCCCTGCGTATTCTTAACTCGGATATCCTGCGGCGGCGATGTGTGCAAGTCGGGCGCCACGTTGGATTTGCGCTAAGGGCTTTAAACACTGCTGCTGCAGGGCCTCCGCGTTTCCTACCAGTGGCCAGCCTGGCAGTATTTTAGCTGGAAATGTTTGCCAATCGTATCGCGACCGCTGCTCACAAGCGCGAAAACCCTTCCTTTCACTCTAAAGTTGGACTACTCAACTTCTCGCCCAGGCAAGCGTGAAAGAAGCGTGAACTTCCCGGACTGACCGCGCAGGAGCCCTTTCAGTCCAGACTGAACTCCTTCTCCTTCAAGACTTCTTGAAGGGTGGTCGGCTTGAATCAAGGCGGCTGAATTAAACTCATAGCCCTTCATGGCTTGAACGCGCTTGCCCTGCAAGCACGCATCATATATACATATGCCTGCCTGAGCAAGTAGCTTGCTTGCTTCGCTGAGTCTTGAGCGTCCGTTACCCCGTCTGATGCCATCAATCTGCTACAGATTTTGTTGTACAGAATTTGGAAGTTTTGCTGCCTGGTGCTTGGCTTGGCCCTGACTGATGAGACACAACTTAAAACAAGGCAGACCATAGCACCCCACCATATAATATGCGTGTGTTTGTGAGCTTGATAGCCTGGAGTGCTTGATAGCCTGGAGTGGTTGCGTCGCACTTTGCTGTTAACACGCACATGTCGAGCAGGTTCGCGTGCCCGCCATACACATACCTGTCAGGAGTGGCCACAACGCCTGAGTAGCAGCTTGGCACAGCCGTTGCATGCACTGGTTTGTGTGGCGTCTGCACCAGGCGTGCTTCAAAATGCAAAGTTGTGGCAAAGCACACCAGGCAGTAGTCCTCGTGCCCACCAACTTCGAAACACAAACAGCCTGCAAGCAAGCCTGCCGAAGTTACAGCCGTCAAGGTAAAGTCTGAACGACTTGCTTTTAAAGCGCCAGGGCGAGTGCCACGACAGTCAGGATTCCAACCAGGGGCGTATGTCCTTACTTTGCGGCCCTGTGCCACACAAAGCTCAAATGGGTAAGCGGCCGGCTGGCCAGAACAGCAAATGGCTTCTACCATTTCAAAGCAATGCTCAGAGCCTCAAAATGCGCTCTAGGGAAGCAGAATGATGGATGTCAAACCACCTTTTTCAAACCTCCAGTTTGGACGCTTCTGACCAAAAGGACCTCTAGGACCAGTCGGTGTGCAGTCTGCCATGGATGTATAAGAAGGTTGGGACATCACCAGCTGCGCGCTCAGTTACAACATGGCGCATCTGCGTCGGAAACTCGAGACCAACCCCACACTACGTCACCGCAGCACTCAGTTCCTTTGTATCGTTGCGGCACTGCTGTTGATAAGCCATGGTTCTGCGCGTAAGGTCCACGTTTTGGCTCCTGTACTCAGCCTGCTGTCCAAGCAGCAGGCATACTGGAAGCTCGTGTGCCAGAACACGCTCCGAACAGCGGCAATGCACGGCCTCCACGTCCACATACCGACACCGAGCAGTGTTGCAGCTACAATTCCGGACATGGGCGGCTTAATCGGCAAGTTTGAGATAGTGCTTTCCTGGCTGCGCGAGGCGCAGCACAATGGGCAGTTGGGCAGGGACGACCTGGTGCTGGTCATTGACGCTTCCGACTACCTCATCCAAGGAGGCGTGGATGCGATCGCTGCGGCCTACGCCAGCATAGGATCACCACTTATGCTCGTGTCGGGCGAGTGGAGCTGTTGGCCCGGGCAAGTGCTTTTGTTTGTGTCCTTGACTTTTCATTGACTCTCCTCACGCACGCACGCCCACATCCACCCGCAAACTTGCCCCAAACGCGCCGGGCAGCTGAGGCGCTTCATACGAAAGTCCACCTTGGCTCCTTTCACGTCCATGCCTATGTCCTGTCCGGGGCTAGCTTACTACTGGGGTCAACACGTCGTCACGTAGACTGTGTCAGAAGTGTGAGCGCTGCACAGCAGAGCGCAGCCAAATTCTGCTTGGCTTCCCTGCCTCGCATAGATGTCTGCATGCATACATAGGTCAGAACGCACATACTGGCACCTGCAGCTTGGTCGCAGTGCATGGCATGCCCGCCGTTCCTGTGACACGGTCGGTGCGTGCTACACCCAGTGCCTGACGACTGTGGACGGAGGCTGCGCCTACCTGGCGCCTACCTCGGCCACGCATCGGCAAGCAAGCCACAGCGCCCTCTTAAACGTTATATAAACTGAAAGGGGAGGGTCTCAGAAGGCAAACGGATAAAAAGCAATGCAAGTGAGTGTTCCCGCTCAGCAAGGGCGGGAGGTATGACAAGTGGAGGCTCAAGCGGTGTCGGAGCTTCTGAGCACCCCGCCCTCACCTAAGAAAACCCTTCACGCAACGATTGGCCCATGTGTGATACTGCCATCTGCCTTCTTGTGGCATTGCCTGCTGGGTGTTTGGTTGCACCGTTACGTAACCACGCGGGACGTCAGTCCTGCAGCGGAGGGTAGCCTAGCTGCCATATTACAGCTGATAAGCGTCTTATAAGTTTGGGTTTCAGGGCTTCGTATGCCTGAGCATGATTCCTCGACCTGCGAGCGAGCCCGTGTGTCCGCGAGCTGTTCGTTTCAAACCTGTTTGGGTCCATCCATATCCCGCCTCTGCCCACAGCTCGCCGGCGGCTCAGCTTCCCTGGCTACTGCAAACAACCAAACAGCGTGCAAGCATAGGAATCTCCCTGCAGCATGGTGTAAAAAACACGGGTTGTCTCCTGTCGTGTCGCATGCGCTGGCACCGCATACCCCACTCAGCACAGGACCGTGGCGCTTGGCAGGATCATCGCTAAGGAGCGGCCGTGTCGCGTTGTGCATGCACATCCACCCCACCATTCCAACCTCACAGGACCGCGACGTTCGGCAAGGTCCTCGCTAAGGAGTGGTGTGCGTGGGAGTCACAGCTAGCTTGGAGCCTGAAAGCCCCGACCTCGACCTTCCCGAAGGGCGCGGCGGTCAACGCTGGCGGCGTGCTGGGCCGCGCACATGCGATGGTGCGCTTCTACACGGACATGATGGAGGTGCTGGCGCGCAAGCCGCCGTCGCCGGGGAACCGTATCCCAGAGGTGTGCGCGCGCGGGCTGTCGGTCAACCTGGAGGAGTGGCAAATGGATCAGAACTGGCTGCACTGCGCCTACGTTGTGAGTGAGCCCTGACAACTTCGTTGATTTCGGGGTGCAGGGTGATACAATAGATGCAATTCACAAGGCCGGCGGGGGGGTGTGAGTCGACGCTTTTGAAGCCTAACGCCGGAAGGGGGGCGAGGGGAGGGAGAGGGGACAGTGTCTTGATCCGCATGCGTTCATGTATGACGAGCATGGCCGCATCCATGTATGCATGCATGTATGCCGCCACCATGCTCCTCTGCCACCCATCCACGTCAGCTGTGATGCACTAGCACTGATGCCAAGACTGATGCCACACCGCCGTGTACATGCATGTACACCATGCGTGCATGTGCATGTGTGCATGTGCATACACGCGTGACTGAGTGCACCTCAGCACCAAAGGCTCCCCGGGTTGCATTACTCCCCAGGCACGCACCCCTAGGGCTTAGGGTTTAGGGTTTAGGGTTTAGTTGCGTGTCTCCTCACACTAACACATGCCTGAACACTGCGTACATGCAACACAGCGCAGTGCATTGCGCATGTCGGCATGTGCGATGCGACACGATGCAGTGTGGTGCGTGTGTGTGCGGTGCGCGATGCGATGCGTGCGCAGATGGGCAACCCGTACGGCATCCAGGTCGACTTCAACGCCGAGCTCTTCATGGTCTTCCTCGACGTCTTCCGCGTCGGCACAGACCCGCAGAAGGACGTCTGGTATGACGCGCAGGCCAGGCTCTTTCGCGACGGCCGCTTTGGCCACCCCACCACGCCGGTGATGATCCACACGGCCGGGCCCGCCAAGCAAAGCCGGCTGCCGGCCATGGTGGAGCAGATCACCGCCAACGGCAGCGCGCTGCTGGCGCACCACCGCGAGACGCCCGTGACTTACCTGGGCGAAACCACCACCGTGGGCAAGCTGTGCGCGGGCTTCATCTGATCGATCGCGCTTCAACTAAATGCCCTCGTTGGATCTCGATCATCATCTGATCGCATTCGCCGATTGGATTGGCCTCTGCCCTCATTCGATAGCAATGGTCCACCACCGTCTTTTTTGCGCAGCGATTTGCAGTGAATCCAGTGCATGCATGTGCGTGCGCCCTCTGCCCACAGCCATGAGGCGCTCCTCTCCCCTTCATGTGGCAGTCAGCTACTCAGCTCTCCCCCCCTCACGTCGTAGGCGCTGCCGCGTGCTCCAGCCTATTTCGCACGCTCACGCTCTCTCTCCCTCTTTTTTCTCCTTCTCCTTGTCCTTCTTCTTCTCCTCTCCCCTCCTCTCCTCTGAGTTGGTCTGCGTGAGCATGGCGTGACGGTGTATTGTGGGCTGCGCCTGCATGCGCTTAGGTACTAGGTAGGTTGTTCAGATGCCTTGTATGGTTACCAGTACCTGTAATTCGGTACGCGGTCCATGAAGCATGATTGGCATTTGCCGGTATGGCAGTGTGGGAGGAAATTGCTATCCAGCCACCATTGCCGATGCAGGATGGAGCGTTGCAACCCAAACTGTGTGCTTGTTTGTCGTCCTGGTGTTCATCATTTGCGTGCGTGCTTCATTTGCATGCATGCTTCATTTGCGTGCGTGCATCAATTGCGTGCGTGCGTCATTTCTCTGAACTGTCAGTGGGGTTGCGGCGTAGTGGTCGCTACCACAGGTGTATGTGGTTACCATGTGTGTGCCGGCAAGGGTTCCCGCGGGGCCATGTAGTGTGATTCCCGTGGGGCCATGCAAAGCGCATATGCATATATGTAGGGAACCCTACGCACCTGACGGCGGCAAGCGACGCGTCTGGGCTGATCAGCGCGTGAGCTATTTGCGCTGCGTGCCGCATACGCATGCGCTTGCCGGGCACCCGCTGCCCATGTACCCCGAGCACGTGCACCCCCCCCGCCTGCCGAGGTTGGGTGCGTAGCGGTAGAGGAGCGGTTGGTGTTGGGTAATGAGGCCACAGCTGCATGCACCGCCGTATAATATCGGCATCACATGGCTCGCTTCGGTTGCACAACCCAGGTAGCGGCTTTAGAGTTTGAATGCGGTGCGTTGCGATTGACACCGATGAGGCGGGCAGAGGGCGGAAATATCCGCTGTTGCTGCTGCTGCTGCTGCTGCTGTACGAATTTACATGCGAGGACCGGGCCATTGTCCCACGTTGTTGCGAGACTGCGTGCCGCCTCGATGTTTGCCGTGCCCGCATGCCATCCATCCTGCATGCTTGCTACATGGGCTGCCTTCTTGCTTGGCGTGCGAGTGAGCGACTCTCTATCTAATCGCAGCAGCAGCAGCGTGTACAACATGTCCAGAATATGCTGTGCGAAGAATCCTTCGTGCGTGAAAAAGCGTGTGTTTTGAAATGCGCTTACACACGCGCGCATTTAAACTGCGCATTACCGTATCGTAGCAAGTGTGCTATTGTGTGGAGGATTGTTGTGTGGGCTGCAACGCTGCAGCGCAGCACGTAGCGCATAGGTACTGCAACACGTGTGGTACTGTAGCACGTGCGATAGCACTTATTCCCCGGCAGGCCCGGATTCACGGCCATGGCATGCAACATGCATCCAAATTGACACTCTCATGATGGGTGAGTCCTCTGTTCACCCCCTCTGTACGCCTGCTATAAGCTTTGTTTTTTGCCTTGGCAGCGTGCTGCGCCGTGTGGTTATGGCCTGGATGCTAGCTGGGCTGCCACCCAGTACGCCGCTGGCGGTGTGGTTGCCACAGCGCCAACAGACCACCCACGCACCTTTCTTTTTCTCCCTGTTGAAGAACCGCCAAACGCAGATTTCCATAAATTGTTTGTGCATTTGGAGCTTTGAGCCAGAGGCCGACACTCCCCTGCAGATGAGGGCAGCCAACACACGAAGTACGTGTTGAACCCAGCGGCATCACTACCTGCATGTGGCGTTGTACCGCCTGAGCGTGCGGCCTATGTTTGACATTGTACATGCAATGTACTGCCTGTACCGGCATGCGTAACACACCGCACTGCCTGGTTCTGTATTGCACTGCCTGTGGCGCCAACCTGTTGGCTCAGCATGTTCATGCTGGGCCGGGCTGCTCGTCTCCCAGGGGGGTGTGTATTGGCCTTAAGTGTGATGTCACACGAGGAGCCTGCTGGCCGAACAGCTCAGCGGTGCAGCCTGCTGGGTTCTCGGTCAGGCGTGTGGGTGAAGCGATGCATCCACCCATCCCTCCATCCCTCCATCCATTTACCCCCACGTATGACCTGACACGAGCCTTGCTCTGACACATGCAACGATGCCAAGCGCAAGCACCCCACCACGACCATGCGGCTGTGTTACGACCCGGCATTTTGCTTTGGCTGGGATCGCCGCTGCGATGTACCGCAGCGTACCGCAGTGTACAGTGCATGTACCATGCATGTGCTGTGCATGTACCGTGCATGCTCCGAAGATGTACCGCGATGTCCCGCAGATCGCTCAGCGATCGCCTCTCAGAACTGACAGTACACGCTATCCCCAGCACTGTAAGGTGCCGTACTGGTGTGCCATGCCATTCTGTATGTGTCGCTGTGCCGCGCCTCAACCCTCAATCCTCATATCCAAGACATAGCGATGCATGCGCGGCTGTTGGGTTTTGCTCCGTAGCTTGTTGTGGACCGCGCAGCAGCAGCGGCCGTCGCCACAGCTGCTGCTGCTGCTGCTGCTGCCATATATACGTGCGCCACTGTGCCTGTACCGTATGTTGTGTTGTGTTACACCATGCCCGCCCCAGTCCAGGCACGTGCCTATACGTGTGCGCATTGCTGCCAAGTGCCAACCCATGGTGGCCGCTGGCAAGCCCAGCTGTATGTAATAACTGCTCACCCGAGCCGTGCACACGCAGAGCGTGCAGCCTTTGTACCACCTTGACCCTTGATGAGTCATCATGCACACCGTATGCAGTACACACAGCTCCTACAGCACGGCCCCACGGGAATCACACGGCAGTGCTCCATGGCCGCTCTTTCTGACACACATACAGCTCGTGTCATCATGCACAGTCGAGCAGTACACAGCTTGCACCGAACCACACTGCAGTGCTTTATGGGCAATATTTCTGTCACAGCTCGCAGGCCGTGAGTGGATGGCTGGCGCTCGCATGTGTGTTGCTGCGTTGCGCTTTCGCAGTTCTGGGCGTGTGGGCAGCTCTAGCTCTCTGAAGATGCATCGCCAGGCCACGACAGCAGAATCAATGTGTGTGCATCGTGGGTGGGTGGGTGGGCGGGAAGGGTTGGGACGATTGATCGGTGTGCGTGTAGGTTGGGGGGAGCGGGGGGAAACAGGAGCGGGGGCATTCTCGGTCATGCTCACACCGGTCATGCTGCATGCTCACACCGGTCACGCTGCATGCTCACAACCGCCACTCTGCATGGGCGCTCTTTCTGTCACACCCATCAACGCTGCTTTGGCGTATCCAGGCCGTTCAGTAACCGTCATGGTAGGTCGCGAAGCTTGCAGCCATGCAGGCTTATGGGTATGGCCTTGCATGTGTGTCGCCCTGCTGCAGGCTCTGTGCCGGACGCCCAGTTGAATTTCGCGCCCGTGCAGCTTGGCCCGGCCTGCACGCGCGGTTAGGTAACGGCGCACAGTGCACTTGAGCAGGCATTCGCTCCGGGACTTCAAGAATGCATGTCATGGTGCCAGCTCTGGCTGAGGATAGATAGGCCTGCTCGCCAGGATAGATGCATGGTTTAGGTGGGCTAGGATTGCAGGGTTTCCAGGTTCATGCTGTGCCGCTCAAGGGTGTCTGCTGACAGCTTGTGCTGTTGTGCAGGAGTAGTAGCGGACCTGCCTGCCTCAGTGCCTGTCTGTCAGTGTGAGAACGTGTGCGTGCCTGGGAATGTTGTAGCCGGGCTGTACGTACAGGCCTACATACGTACAACTGCTCACATGCGGTATGAACGTGCACCCAGAGTCCGATGACCATGACCACCCACAGCTGCACCACAGACAGCCTCTCTCCCATGCATACGTGCCTTCTTTGAAAGCCTCCTGAGGGCGGCCCTGGGCCTCTGGCTAGCTGGCCTAGTGTAAACAACAACAACAACAACAGACAGCCCTCCATCATCAAGCACCCGGCATAGGTGAGCCTCGAGCTGGCAAAAACCCGCACCGCCTGACCGCCAACAAGATGACAGCGCCGCGCTTTGTCCATGCTTTGCTGTGCATTTCGCTGCGTGTGACTCCGCCCATGTGCTGGCCAAGGGATGCACGCAAATCGTCACACGTGCACAGACCTAGCTGGCTGGATGCTGCCCTGGCAATTGCATCTAAGCGTACCTTCTTTCGTGTTGGAGCAGCACGGAAATCATGTGGAATACCAAATCAAAAGTGGATGCAGCATGGGAAACTGGGTACTGCAAGGAGTGGTATGGGTCACTGGCCAGCCCTCCCTCTCCCGTGAGCGGCTTTAATGGGTACTGTAGAGGATACAGTAAGCTTGATAGTATGCGGATCTGCTGTGCATGGCTTGCAGGGCAAGTTGCAGTGTAGACGATGCGGCCGTCAGCACATGCAGCGCAAGCAGCACTTGCGTGTGCACGGTCATATTGGTCATACTAGTCATATGACAAGGCTCTGCCAGGCAGCTTCAGGGCATTGTCGGGCTTGCATTGCGGCACACGTGTGCATTCCAGGCGCATGCTAGAGCATTTGGCATGCGCGCTAACTGGCAGCAACATTCACGCCCCACGCAAACCACCGCTGTAATGTCGTCATCAATAGTACTGCAGTAACAGTACCGCACCATGGCAGTGCGCTGGCAGGAATCATTCTTCCAAGCAATAGCAGCAAATAGGAACAAGGAGAGTTGCCATGGCAGCAGCAGGGTTGAGAAGCATGTAAACCGTGCTGTCGGTCCCCGCCCAGCGTTGGAGACGCACAGCACCCACAGCAGACCGCACAACGGCAGCAGCAGCGCCAGAGCACGCGCCGAAGAAGCGTGCTGACCACACGCATACGTGATGGTATCGCCTTCATCGGCCTTATGAGGGGCGTGAGAGGGGCCTTTGCGTTCCACACCGCAGTCACGCCCGAGTGGCCGCTCCAGTTCTTCCTGCTGTGTTGTGCTAGTCTGTCAGGCAGAGGTTTTGGTATAAACATGCGCTGAAAGCGTGATTCCTGCTGTTGTGTGCGTGTGGTGCGTGGCATGGGGAGCAGGCTCAGCAGCGGCGGCGCCGGATTAGGCTGCAAAAACGCCCACACGACGCAAATACGGTACACAAACCAGACACAGCGGCGTGAGGAGTTCAGTCAGGGAGGCGTACCTACGCCTGCAGGATCTGGTCCGTTATCTTGGCCGTGATGCTGCACACACACGCATGCACAGCTCGGGTGGTGCTGGCCGGTGCAGGGCACCCACCGGGGCCCTGATTATGCCGGTCAGTCCATAGCATTGCGCCTGCATGCGCATACACGGGTGGCAAGGAGGTAGTCAAGAGACAGCGGGGGAGGGTACCAGGAACCGCAAATCCGCAGTGGTTTCTTGCATGCTGTATGTCTGTAGGTAGAGGCATCAACAAAGTGGGCATCACCAATGCAAGACGACAAAAAGGGGGAGCAGAGGGCATCACCAATGAGAGCCGACAAAAAGGGCACGGGAAGAAAATAGGGGAGCAGATGCAGCTCACACAGACCGCTGGCGGCCAGCCAAAGGGTTCCTTCCAATCCCGTCCCATGACTGTCGTTGCTGCTGAAGCCATCCTGCGCTGACAGCAGAGCATGCAGGCATTCCTGCGGCGCGGGTATGGCTGCACACGGCCGCGTTCATGATGTATGGACACGGCTGCCGCTGCGGAAAGCCCAAGCCTGAAGCCCTAAACCTAAAACCCATCAGGACCCTAGGCCAGGGGCTGCTCTAAAGAACAAAATGGGCCAACGCCTGACCTGTTGCATTCCAGCATCAAAATCCGCCCTAAACCCCAGCCTCTAATGTCATCCATGACCCTGTTGGGGTTCTCAGAATCACAGCATGACGGTGTCATGGGGTCGAGCACACGCGCGTTCATAATTGGAGCTGCTATGTTGGAGCAAGACCACGATCCGCATCAAATACACATGTGTGTGAAGCCCAATCAATGGCAGCAGGGATGCAGCACCTCAGCAACGGGCCGAACCGAACAAAAGCGCTGGCGCTGGAACAAATAAAACAACACGAGCGGCTCATCCGTACTATGGTCAAGTGCGCTGTGTGGCATGAGCCGCTCATGAACTGGACTATGACTCATGAACGAGTGCAAGAAGAGTTCCATTAACAACCGGGCATGTATAGTAGATGCATGCAGGCCTTCACGCCGGGCCGGCAGCATCGCATAGTGGCAGCGACACTGGGCGGCACACCATGCACCCCTCACCCGAATCACGCTGGCGGCATTTGATATTGTACCGCCGGAGGCAACCAATGGCTGCAGGTGCATCTGCCACTAACCAACCCAGGGGCAGGGGGGGAGTTGATACAGCTGGATGGGCAGTCGGCTTTGAACCCACCCAGTGCCGGCCGGTCATTGGAGTTGTACGCTATCACAGGCGGCTCACATGTGCTGCATGTGGGTTACCACGCTGGCGGTTACCACGCTGGCGGTTACAGCACAGGCGGTTGTGTGCGGCCAGCGATTATATCACGGGTGGCAGCGACTCCGGCCGGCTCATGTGCTGCGCGCTGCAGCCCGGCAGCCGCAGCTGCCAGTGCACCAGCCGGGGCAGCGCCCCGCCACGCAGCGCCGCCGCCAGCGCCGCCCCGCGCCCCGCCAGCGACCACCCCCACAGCTCCAGCGTGAACACGCGCAGGCGCGGCGCCGCCGCCGCCAGCGCTGCCGGCAGCTGCTCTGAGGGCGACGGCACCGGCAGGCAGCAGTGCGCAGACCACACCGCAGCAACGTCCGCGTCCGCAACATCCGTCACAGTAACCACTCGCCTCGCGTCAATGACATTGCCGTCCTCTATAGCGGGGTGAGCTTTCTGCTGTTGCTGATCGCCAGATCCAGATCCAGTTGCATGCTGGTGCTCCTGGCCTCCCAGGCGCTGTGCCTCGGGAGCTGCACAGCTGAAGCTCACCCGCTTGCGGCTCGGCCGGGCGGCGGGGGGCTGGGACGCAGTGCCGCGGTGAGCGGCGGCTGCCGCTGCCACTGCTGCCATCTCGCCCTGACGGCCTGCGGCGAGGGCGTCGCCAGTGCTGGTGCGGCGTGTTACCATCCTCCGAGGGGCAGCGGCCACTGCTGCTGGTGCTGTGCCACCGTTGGCACCGTTGGGGACAACATTCGCCACCTGCTGCTGCTGCTGCTGCTGCTCTGGCTGCTGGTCTTCATGTGCCTCCTGGCTCAGCCGGCGCTGGTGCTGCTGCTCCTCCGTGTGGCGCCACGTGGCGGTGGCGAGGCGGGCGCTGCGGCGCACGTAACCGCTGCCGCCGCCGCCTGCCTCCTGCTGCTGCTGGCCATCTAGCAGGTCCCCGCCACCTCCCTCGCCTGAGCCAGCAAACGCCGCTCGCAGGCTGGACATTAGCGCACCTGCACGCGCCGCATGGTGGTCCGCAGCAGCCTCGCTCTCGCACGGCGATGACGATGACACCGTGCGCTGCAGTGCGCACGCATGCATGTGGAGCGGCAGCGCGCTCGGCGGCACCTGGCTGCGCAGCGCGGCGCGCAGAGCCGGCATCCCTTGCACACCCTCCTCACCCCTTCCACCGCTGCTGCCGCTGGCGCCAGCGCCGCCGGATGCGGGGATTGCTGCGGGTCCGGGAGACGCGTCCGAATCCGAATCCGAATCCTCAGGGCTAGCAGGATCCAGCATCCCCGAAGCAGATGCAGCAAGACTGCCCGCGCCAGTCGCCCTCACCTCCGCTGCCGCCGCTGTCGCTGCGGCTCGCTGCACAGCGGCGACGTAAGCGGTACGCGCGGGCGGGTCCAGGCGGTACTCCAATACCTCCCGCAGCTCCAATACCTCCAGCCGCGACAGGTGCTGAGTCAGCACCAGCAGCGGCGCTACGGCCGCCGCAGCGCGTGCGAGGGGGGCGACTCGGGGGTCGTCCAGCATACGCGTGGTGATGGGCGTCAAATCGCGGTAGGTGTGGTCCAAAGCGGCTCCTGGCACACACACGTTCGTGGCGCTGCCGCCGCTGCTGCTCGGCCCCACAGGGCTGTGGCTGCCGCCTCCGTAACGCTGCTCAGCGGACGGCATGGCCGCCCCCGCAGCAGCAGCAGCTGCTATCGCTGCTGATGCGTTTGAGGAGGTGGAGGGCGCTGCTGCTGTTGCTGCTAACGATGACGTTGATGGCGGCAGCGCGGCTGTTGGGTGAGCGGGGGAGGCGGGGGGAGGAGCCAACGCGCGGGCGGTGTCGTCGCCGCCCCTCCATGTGAACGCGATGCACAGCGACTTGAGGTTGCTCAGTGAGCCCAGCAGCACCACGTCCCTCACGCCCAGCGCGATCTTGGTCAGCACCAGCTGCTGCAGCGCCGCGCCGCCCAGGTACGGCAGGCTCAGCAGCAGACCCGCTCCGAAACCGCTACCTGGCGCCGCTCCGAGACCACAACCGTGCTCCGGAACCGCCCCCCCTGCCAGCCCGCACGGAGCAGGCACGATCGCTCCGTCCCCGACGATGCCGGCTTCAGAGCAGATGGCAGCAGCAGCAGCAGCGGTTTCGGAGCCGGCATCAGGCGTGGGGTAGCCGGTGAGGTGGAGCTCCAGGGGCTGCGGGATGTCGAGCGAGTCCCATGCGCGGTCTGACACGGGGCCCGCGCGCAGGTTGGCGCGTGGTACCTCGTCTGTGGCCATGCCGGGAGAGTAGTAGCGGAGTCGGTCGAAGGCTCGGCAGCGCAGCGTGAGGGTGACGAGGCAGGTGTGCGGCAGGCGGGCGAGGTGGCGCAGGTGGCCGCGCAGCGTGGACTGCAGCGGTGGGGACATGCAGGCAGGTGTGGGCAGCAGCGTCAGCAGTAGTATGACTTGGGAGGCGACACACCAATAATGATGGCTTCCCAACGTCAGCACCAGCGCATCAGCACGTGAGCCTAGTGGCGAAAGTAAAGGCGCCACACCAGTAATGGCGCCCTCCTACAGTCAGGCTCGTGGCGGTAACTGTGTGCGCTTGGAGTGCAATTGTACGTATACTGATGACCCTTTGGAGTGCAAGTGCACAGCAACCACACCAACAGAAACAATATCACGTCCACAGCAGTACCGCGCGAAGGCCACATCGATAATGGAGGTTCCAGTTTGTACCAGGTGCCGCAAGAAATACAAGGGCTTTAGGGGGGTCCGTGGGGGGGTGCGTGGGGGGTCCATTGAGTTTTGCCGCCCCGCCCCCCCTGCCCCAGGTGGCAAAATTAACCCCGACTGTGAAGCAGCCCTTAATGCATCATCAACGGAAGCAAACCTGCCCCCCCTGCACCACCGCACCGCACCTGCGCGTCATGTGGCACGCGTAGGTCCAGCACCAGGTGCTCCAGCGCGGTGCAGCGCGCCAGGAAGGACAGGTCTGACTCGGGGCGCGCCACTACCAGCGCCACGCGCAGCACACGCAGGCCGGCCAGGCGCGACGCGACGGACAGGAAGTCCAGCTGCAGGCGGGCGCGGTCGTCCTGCGCCTGCGAGGGGAGTGGAGGTTTGGGGGTTAGGGGGGGGGGGAGCAGCGGTAGTGGGGCCGTCAGTGATAGTGGAAGTAATGGAGCATTCGCAGTGCAGGGCCAAGGGTGCGCATTGCGCTTGGACCCTCTCCGCTAGCCTGTCCCCTTCATTGCCCTCATTCCCTCACCCAACATCCCCATACACCCCCCCGACCTTTCCCCTCCTCACCAAACCTCCCCACCATTACAAGCACCGGTCAGCGCACTTATTGACTTATGCATGCCACATTGCCCTGGGCTTGTCCACTCCTTGCCCAGTGCCGTTTCTCCTCCAGGTGTCGACCTAGCCTCCTTTCCCCAGCCTCCCACCACCTCATCACTTTCCAGGCGCATGACGCTCTTTGCCCTCCACGGCTTTCACAATCACGGCCGATCCGCCGTCCCCGCTGTGTGCAGCCCGCTCCCCTTGCCCCTTTCCCCACCTCGAACGAGAGCGTGGTGAGCCGGGAGAGGCTGGCCAGGAGGCCCAGCTCGGGGATGTTCCACATGTTGTGGCGCAACGTGAGGTCAGTCAGCCTGGTCAAGCCAATGAGGTCGGGGGCCTGGTCCCAGGCGCTCAGCCGGACGTCCTGCAGGGGATACAGGGGATGTAAGGAGTTGCATTAGGGGGTGCATTAGGGGGTGGAAGCATTCAAATTTTGGGTGGGGGCGTTCACAGGGCGGCTGGGACACGAGCGCATGTATGTGGCTGCATAGACAGCATGGCTGGCTGCCTCACTGACTGGTTGACTGAAAAGAAAACAATTTGGCTTTTGCATCCGGGACTCTTGCAGGCCGGCCGCATGTCAGCATGCACCCGCGATACGTGTGTGCAGTGGCCGCTGCCGCTGTATTCAGGAGCAGCAGGGGAAACTGAAGGGCTCAATGTGCGCGCCTATCGACAACCCAAAGGCCGCAAGACTGAGCGTTAAAGTTGGCTTTGAGCCCTTTGCTATGGCCCTGCTTCTGACTGACGGCCACTGACCAGTGCGGTCGCCAGAGGGAAGGCGCGCGTGGAGGCCAGCAACGCCATGTGGTTGTGCGGCGGGCGCAGCAGGTTGGTGAGGCGCAGCGAGGTGACGTGCGGCAGGCAGTACGACAGCGTGTGCAGCACCTGCACCAGCACACACACACGCACACCAGGCACGCATAACATAAGCACACAGCATGGCCCCACGGAAAGCACACTTCATGGCCCCACGGGAACCAAATAACTCTACACACACACACACACACACACACACACACACACACACACACACACACACACACACACA
>BDDA01001578.1:5496-16226 GCA_001662385.1 Chlamydomonas asymmetrica | reverse complement strand
GGGGGAGGGGGGGAAGGCAAAGGGGGGGGGAGGGGGGAGGGAGGCGGGGTGCAAGGCAGGCAACGCACCACATAGAGCCAGGGGTCTGACACACCGAGCGCTCACTGAGCATCCACAGGCGCAAGGCAGGGGCAGAGGGAGGAGGGAGTGGGGGAGGGAGGAGGGGTGCAAAGCAGGCAGCCCGCCACATAGAGCCAGGGGTCTGGCACGCCGAGGCGAGCCGTGCCGAGATGAGTCACAGGCAGAGCGTGCATTATATGGCCAGTGCAATGCTGAGTACCCTGCAAGGTGTGTGCAGACCCGCGCAGATCACACTTGCCTGGGCACGCCTGATAAGTGGTAACCCAAGTGATGACGAAGATTACACCATCCAACCTTGTTAACTGGTGTCCAAACCAAACTTCAACCATTTTGTTTGATGCTTGCGCTACTGCACTGCAGGGTCGCCGCCCGCTCATCCCAGCGGATATGCCCATGTCGGATGAAGTGCGCGAGGTGCTGGACACGTTCAAGGTGCGCGGTGGGGCAGCAGCAGCAGCACCAGCAGCACCAGCAGCACCAGCAGCAGGAGTCAGCGCAAGAAAGAGTCTGGACAAACCGGCTTGTTAATTGTTTCTGGTGGCTGCATGCTGCGCGTGCTGCGCCCACTCAGGGGGAGATGGGGTCCGTCCATGCCTTGGCTGCAAAGCCACCGCAAACCATGCATTGCCGACGCCTTCGCTCCCTGCTGGAAGTGTCCCCGCTTGTGACGATGGGCCTGCTTGCTCGCTCCCGTGCCCATTAACGCACACGCACTTGTGGGTGCGTGCACTCACCTCCTCCATCCCCGACGACGCCGATGCTGTGTTGTGTGTGCGTGGCGCAGGTGGCTGCCACGATGGGGCGTGACTCTCTGGGCGCATACGTCATCTCAATGACCAAGGGCGCGTCAGACGTGCTGACGGTCGAGCTGCTGCAGCGCGAGGCGCGCGTGCAGGTGTGTGTTGGGGGGGGGTGGGGGGTGGGGGGGGCAGACCTGGCCTACACTTTGCAGCCGCGCGCTAAGGCAGACACTCACGCGTCAGAGTGACAGTGCGGTACGTATCCAAACTCTTGCACTGGTCCTTCCCGCAGCAGCAGCACCTGCCCCAGCGAAGCAGCACCTGCTCCCACCGCTCCATGCGCATGAGGATGCTGCGAGCAAAGCTTCGTGCACGCTGCCGCATGGCGCTGTGGTTCGGCACACCCAGCCGTGATGTCGTTCCGTGGGGTTCCGATGGGGTGGCGCTGCTGCTGCTGCCTGCTGGCTGCGCGTGTGCGGCTGTGCAGGTGTCTGCCGAGCTGGGCGTTACGCTTGAGGAGCGCAAGGCGCTGCGCGTGGTGCCGCTGTTTGAGACACTGGAGGACCTGCAGGCGGCGGAGAGCGTCATGGTGAGCACCAGCGTGCAGGCAGGGGAAACGACAGGCGGGACGGGAAAGGGGAAGGGGGAGGGGAAAGCGCTGATGAAGGAATTGGGGTTTGGGAGGGCGATAGGGGCGATGGCGTAACAAGCAGGAGCTGTTCGCCGCATGATTGGTTGCTAGGTTGGAGGTGCCTGCAGTGCATCGTGTTCTACATGACAGCAGAGCAGGTCTGACGCTTTGCGTTGCATCATGACCATGGGGCTTGTTGGGCGGGCGGCTGCTCTGAGTTTGAGACCATTTGCATTGCTGGGTCCTGAAAGTGGCCTCACTCTCCCTGCCATAGCGATGCTTGCATGCCGCTGCTGCTGACTACGGGCCGCTGCGCCTGCCTCTGTGTCTGGCTGCAGACAACGCTGTACGGCAACCCGTGGTACAGCCAGCACATCGCGATGGCACACGAAAACAGCCAGGAGGTGAGCGGGCTAGTAAGCCATCAGGGTAAAACCAGGTGCTACTTCCAACTACGTTTGCCTGCAATGGGTATGTCATACGAGGGTCGGTGACGTTCATGTGCTGTACATGTTGAGCCGACACCACCAACCCTCCACTGCACAGGTGGGTGCATTGTTGAGCTATGCCTTGTGCAGGCCATTGTGCATTATACATACGGCGTCGGCCCTTTCAGCTGCTGTGCTGGTGTTCTGAAACCCCCTCACCTCACACCCCTCCTCCTCTCGCACCCCTGCTCTCAGGTGATGTTGGGGTACAGCGACAGCGGCAAGGACGCCGGCCGCCTGGCCGCCAACTGGGCGCTGTACAGCTGTCAGGAGAAGCTGGTGGCGCTGAGCAAGAAGTTCAACGTGAAGCTCACCCTCTTCCACGGCAGGTGCGCGTGCGTGCATGCGCTCGCCCGCCTAATCCAGCTGGCTTAGAGCTGCCTGTTGCGTTGCTGAGCCCGTTTGCCCTCCCTCGTGCGCCTGTGGCGGCTGCGGCGTGCACATGGCACCACTGTCAGGCCACTGCAGGCTTTTGCATCACAGATAAGCATGTTCGTGAGGACGGTGCAGCATGCCTGATACACCCGCCAGGGGTGCACCGCTGTTTGTTGGAGCCATTCCGTGGCCTCCAAACCTGCCCCACAACGTGCATTGTGCGTAATGCAGGGGCGGGTCCGTGGGTCGCGGCGGCGGCCCCACCCACATGGCCATCCAGTCGCAGCCGCCCGGCAGCGTGGAGGGGCGCTTCCGCATCACAGAGCAGGGCGAGATGGTGCAGGCCAAGTTCGGCATCAGCGGCGTCGCGCTGACCCAGCTTGAGACGTACACCACCGCGGTGCTGCTGGCGACGCTGCACCCGCCCGCGCCGCCGCGTGAGGCTGCGTGGCGCGAGGTGATGGAGATGCTGAGCAAGGTGTCGTGCGACGCATACCGCGCCATTGTGCACCAGAACCCGGTGTTCATCGAGTACTTCAAGCACGCCACGCCCGAGGAGGAGCTCGGCAACCTCAACATCGGTGAGAAGGACGCGCACACGAAAATGCGCCGCCGACGTTGCAGTGCATGGTGGTGCATGCCAGCACGCATGTAATGCCGGATCGAGCATGCGACTTGTCCAGCTGCCAGGCATGCAGGAGGTCCGGCCATCACCCAATCCCTCAACGTATTTTGGGTCGCAGCATGCAGCCTGCTGCATGTGATGAGTGGCGGGTGACGAGCGCGGCTGACCGACCCCCTCACGCCCACCCTCATGTAATCAATCACGTGTGCAGGCTCGCGCCCTGCGCGCCGTAAGAACACGGCTAGCGTGTCTTCGCTGCGCGCCATCCCCTGGATCTTTGCATGGACCCAGAACCGCCTCATCCTGCCCTCATGGCTGGGCATCGGAGTGGCGCTGGAGGCGGCCATCAAGCAGGTGAGGCGTGTGAGCTGCTTGCTCGCAACCGTTGCCTTGCACGCACGCTGGCCCGCTGCATGTTGAGGCACGCCTGCTGACCGCTGATGCCTCAGCGTGCATGTCAGAGAGAGGTTCCCACTCACTGGGCCATGCGGTGTGAGTCTGTGTGATGTCGTGCGTCAGGATTATTTATTTATTTCCTCTCATGAGTCATGACGTAATGGCATTGTGTATGTGTGCTCTCGCGTGGTGCTGCCCACCACACCACCTGGTCGCAGGGCCACCTGGCTACGCTGCAGGCGATGTACAAGGAGTGGCCCTTCTTCGGCTCCACCATCGACCTCATTGAGATGATCCTCGCTAAGGTATGGTGACTCACGCTGGGGCGCAGCAGTGGTGCGGCCTCAAACGCGCTGGGGCGCAGCAGTGCCAGGGCACATGTCAACATGCTGCCGTGCAATGCTGTCTAAGCCAATATTTGCATCATGTTTGCGCTGCCGCTGCCGGGCCTGCGTGGCCAGTCCACTCGTCACACCTCTTGAATCCTGACACATCGAGCGAGTCCCTCTTACGCCTTGCACAACACGGTTGCCTGCTGGCTTGCACCCGGGCCTCCCTTCACCTGACCCCTTCCATACCTGACCCCTGCACCTGACCCCTCCCTGGCCTCACCTGCCGTTGTGGTCATGCAGGCGGACATGCGCATCGCCGCGCTGTACGACGACATCCTCGTGGAGTCAGCGGAGCAGAAGCGCCTGGGCATGGAGCTGCGCGACCGCTTTGAGCTGGTGCTGCAAGGCATCCTCAAGGTATGCTATGAACACATGATGCATGCCTGGTGAAGGCACGCGCGTCACAGGCGTAGCACCGTGGCCGGCTCTCCTCCTGGCTGACTCCACTGTTAGGTCTTGGGAGCGCAGCCTTGGGCTGCTGCTGGGTTTGAATCCGGTGGCGTGAACTTGATGGGTCGTCTCAATGACGTTGTACATGCTGTGGCTGTGCGCATGGGTTGACGCCTGCTGCTGCCGCTGCCGCTTCAGATTACGGGCGAGGACAAGCTGCTGGCCAACAACCCCACGCTGCGCCAACTCATCGCCATGCGCAACCCCTACATCGACCCCATCAACATCCTGCAGGTGGGTAGTGCTCGGTGGGGGCCGACAGGCGCGATCCGACAATACAGTACTGCGATCGTTGGATGCGCATGCCCAAACAGCTCAAGTGCACAGGTTCGCAGTACCGCTCTGTCCAGTGTCGGCGCACAAGAGGCCGCTCATCCCAACATGAGTACCGTACTAGAGGAGAGATGGTCGTGGTTGACCAAAGCGCATTGTCAGGGAGCGGGTTGCATGGTGCGTGAGCCTGCTGCCCCTCATCCGCCCATTACATCTACATACGTGCAGGTGGAGGTGCTGCGGCGCCTGCGCAAGGAGCCCGGCAACGTGCGCTTGCGCGACGCGCTGCTCATGAGCATCAACGGCATCGCCGCCGGCATGCGCAACACAGGCTAAGCTCCTGGCACGGCCCCCACCAGCGCCCCCCCCCCCGGATGCGCTAGCTCGGCCTTGCCGGCCCCAGGGGGCTACTGTGGTGCATGCCGGGGCTTGCTGCGGTTCCGCTCTCCTGGGGTCGCAGCACACGGCGGGCGCAACAGGCCCCTGCACGAGGCAGAACCGACCGCTGAACGAGCGACTCGCCGTCCAAAAGTCCTCCCCTCCCGTCGGATTCAAACCACCGTACGCAGGAGACTCGAAACGCAGTGCTTAACCATGATGTTGCAGCAGTGTGCGCTGTGGGCAACGTATTGTGAGTTGTTACGCTAGTGTGCTTACGTTGTCGTGGGCCAATCACCGCCGTAAGGCGGCAGCATGCACGTGCGGCTGGGGCCCCAGAGCTCACGTGGAGAATGCGGCTGTCTTTGTTGGAACAGAACCATACCGGCAACACAGCGGGGGCTCAAGCCACATACCGGTAGTGCACGGCTCATTCGTCATTGTGCCCTCCCATTGTTTTCGTCCTGGCATGTACGCGCGGGTGCAGCAAGGTATTCTGTGCCAATCAAGGCCTGATCGCTTCCCCGCTACATTTGTTCAGGACTCCGTGCGCGTCTGTGCGTAGCAGCATTCTGCATGTTGCACGGCTGCATTAGAGCAGGACGAGCGCTGTGAGCCTGGGTGCATAGCTAGCAAAGTTGCGTTCATTGGTGATCCGTGGCGGTATGTTTCCTATCGCACTCCCCATTGACAGGGATGTGAGGTTGCATTCCTCGCTCTGCACCAGGGGTTGTGCGTCCCTGAGCATGTGTATTACACAGCGCATGCGACAATTGCTGCACCTCAGCAACCAGCCGCAAGACTCACGCACCGCACTAGGTTCCGGCATTGTGCACCTCCTTTGCTACATCGGTAAGCATGCAGGCCATGCGCAAGCTGCCTTGCAATGCTGATGAGGCATGATGCCACAGACCGAGCTGCTGAATGGCGTCTGCTCATTTGTATAGCTGGCTGCCAAGGGTATCAAGCGATCAGGGGTGTCGTTGCGGTTGCCTCAAGGTCCACACACTCAAAAGGAGCCCACACGCTCGAAGGAGCGCTGTGTTTGTGATGCTGTCATGTGTGACATGGTGTGCAAAGCAGCAGTGTAAACGCGCAGGGTGTTGTGTGCTATGCTGTAAGGCCATGGCTGCCATGATTGATAATGCAAACCAGCATGCGCGTGATTGTGCATCCTGCGAACTCAGCAGGCGTGAGCGCCTCCATCGCAGATTTTCGAAATAATTTTTGAATTCTGTCACAGCACTGCGTTGC
This sequence comes from Chlamydomonas asymmetrica, assembly GCA_001662385.1. Taxonomy (NCBI): domain Eukaryota; kingdom Viridiplantae; phylum Chlorophyta; class Chlorophyceae; order Chlamydomonadales; family Chlamydomonadaceae; genus Chlamydomonas; species Chlamydomonas asymmetrica. The sequence continues at coordinate 10,143 of BDDA01001578.1, read as the reverse complement.
TATTAGGGGATGCAAGTCACAAGTCCTAACTAGTGAGTCCAGAGTATACATGCAGCAGTAAGCAGCACAGATGTCCTGATTCCAAGCGCTCCACACTCTACAGCCGCCATGCGTAAGATCCATATACTGCGTTCACTCATGAAGGTTCTGTCGCATCAGTGCCAGGAAAAGTACCAAAATGCCGCTCCTGGCAAGCTCTGCTTGCTACTTGTATCGCCCAGATGAATCTGAATGTAAAGCGTGCGTGTAGTAGCATTTACTCGCCATGCTCGCTTGCATGTTCCGTAAACCATTAGCATGGCGGGTGCATGAATTGAGTCGCATTGCAGGAACCCAATTGCGACCTGAGCGAGTGAGGGCAAACAACGTAGAGCACAATGGAACGCAAAGGAAAATGCAGTTGAAGCAGGTAGACGGCTGACGCATAAGTAGACAACTGGTCGATGGCTTGCCTATCGTCCTGAACGCGGTTTAGAGTACCGGTACTGTCCTACCGCAGTTGTGCTAAATATGCGATTGATCCCGGCTGTGCAGGCCAGAGCGGCCAGGGTGCAAGATGGGTCCCTACTGGCTTACGCAGGGGCTAGCGCGGTACCCACGGTGGGGCACTGGCTACATATACCCAACGCAGTGCACAATGGGAGTGCGCAACAATCCAATCTGAGGGTCAGACAGCCTGCTAGAACTTAGCAGTAGCGGTACCAGTGGCTGCCACACTACAAGTAATGACAGCGTACGTGTGAACATGCGTTTGGCATGTCCACGTGCTTCAGCGCATATACACTCACCTGTTCAGCCTCGTACACACACCTATCTTGAAAGTCACGGCTCATAAACCATACGCATGAGTATGTTTGCAACTGTTCCGGGGCTTGTATGGCCGTACATAGGAATGTGTCACGTTGAGCATGTCGCAATGGGAGGACAGCCTAAGCTTAATGGTAATGGCAACATGACCCCTTGTGCGCAAGCACTGCCCTGCATTGGCAGGGGGGCGTTGCAAAAATGCATGGCTCAAGGTAAAAGTGTGAAACCCTGCTGCGCTGGTGCAGGATTATGTACAGGTGGGTACCGCGGACAGCAGGGAGGGAAGGTGGGTGGCAGGTGAGCGGCAGGTGATGCAGGGGAGGGGCGCAGGTCCTTCGCTTGGCTCTGACGTGTTGTCAAGGCGTGCAGGGCGTGACCGCCCACGGGCTGCTGCTGCCCCCTCTTTGCCACACCTGAACGCGGTCTCTGGTCGATGCTGGGGCTTGCCGGCGATGTCAATTGCTATACCCAGAACGAGGTACTGCCAAGTAAACACAGCTTTCCAGCTGCACAGGTGAGCGCACGTTGGTCCTGCACGGTGCAGCTTCCTTTCAACCTAGTGTGCAGTGTGTTGGTGCCTAGGAAGGGGTGGGCGGTGCGGGTCCGGATGCTGAGGGGCGTGGTGAGGGGATTGCGGCGCGTTGTCCAATGGGGGGCAAGGACGAGCCTGCGCTGCTGCGAGGGGCCGGCACTGCTTCCTGCGGACCATTCGGGTCTATGGAAGGTTCCAGGGAGCTGACATTGGCTGTGGGCGTGGATGCCGCTGCTGCTGCTCCGTGCCCGGCCGCAGCACCCGCTGCCGGTGGCGCGGTCGCTGGTGGCCCTGTGGGTGTAGGCGTGCTGGAAGATGATGATGGGGTGCACGGTGCTTGCAACGCCTCAGGCAGGCTAGGCAGCAGCTGCATGGCGGGCGCTGCACAGGGCGCCGCGTCACTTCCACGCACTGCGCCCGCGTGGCTCACTCGCTTTACCGCAGGTGGTGCTGCTGCAGACGCGGATGATGATGCCGATGACGCCGTTTGTGGCGTGCACGCCATGCTGCCTGCAGCTGCAGCGGCGCCGTCCTTGCTGGCCGTGCGCATTGCTGCAGCGCCGCGGCTGACGCCATGCTCCAGGCTTGTGCCTCCAGCGCCGCTGCTGCGCATGGCGGAGGGGCGTACGGTGCTGCCGCTGGTGCTGCCGGCGGTGCCCCCGCCAGACGGGCGTCCCAGGTGCGCCACACCCTCAATAGACACACGCTTGTACTCGCCAGGCACTGACACACGCCGCTGCCCAGGCACCGACATGCGCCTCTCAGAACCGTAGAGCCCGGGCACCGACACACGCCTGGCGTGGCTATCACCAGCAGCAGCGGCCGCTGCGCGCTGCTCCCGGCTGCCGCCATGGCTGTGACCGCCATGGCTGTGGCTGTGGCTGCGGCTGTGCGCTTGCAACGGCGACGAGGGCGCGGCGACGTGGATGTGGCTCTGCGACTGGCTATGCGTGTGGGGAGCTTGCATGGCTGGCGAGGCGGCATGCGCGTCTGCGCGGCTGCTGTCCTGCGCTGGGTGCTGGCCGCCGTGTGAGGCGCAGGTGTGATCGTTGGAGGCGCGCCGCATGGAGCGCTGCAGGGCACACACATGCGGATGTACACACATTTTGTTGATGCTGCATAACAGTTGATGGCGGCTGCACGATTGTACACTGGGTGCAATTTCCTGGTGAGGTGGCGCGTTGGCAACAACATCAACAACCCGTTGCCCGCTGGCCCGCAGCGCGGTATGGTGTGCTCGTCAGTCATGACGGCAAGCGGCTTAGGGAGCACATGGGCCACTCGGGGTTGATGCACTGATGCGACGCACAACGCATGCAACGTGCTCAACACACCTTGTTGATCGTCCCATTGCCGCTGCGCAAGTGCGCCTTGACTTCCGCGAGGCTCGCGTCCAGCACGCTGAAGGCACCGCCCGCAGCAACGGCCGCGCTAGCGCCGCCGGCGCTGACGCGCGCAGCGGCTTGCCGGTCTCCATCGTCGTCGCCAGCGACAACAACACCAGGCAACGCGCTGCCGCTGTTGCTGTCGCGTCCTCCCCGCTCCCGCTCCCGCTCCCGCTCGTGTGCATCCTCCCCACGTGACCGAGCCAAGTTGACGCTGTATGTGTCTAGCGCGGACATGCGACGGGAGCGGCCGGACCGGTGGCCCACGCCGCTGCTACCATGTGCCCCGTTGCTGCCGACAACGCCGGTGCTGTGTGCGTCGAGGGCGTCCAGCGCCCCCGCCAGGACTGAGGTGATGAACGCACCACCAGCGTCCTGCACAAGACATACAACGGATGCAAGGAGAAGCCAGGTACGACAGTGAGAGGACTGGAGGGGTGGCCAGAGGTGGCCAGCGGTGCAAAAATGGCAGGACCGTTTTGACTCGAGGTGCCAATATGGCCATCACGGTTTCCCCTTTGACAGTCTGCTCTTGTCAAAGCCTGTGTTCATGCAATATCTACAAGCAGTGCCAAGATGCTGCGGACAACCAAAACCTGTGCCGGACTGGTTCCGCACTGCAAGGACTCATCGTTCATGGCGGAGGGCCTCGCAACTTCTCCACAGTGCAAAAAAACGTGGCACAGCAAATGGCTTACCGTGTAGCTGCTTCTCCTTGACCGAGCTTTTGAGACATGTGCTCGCAGGTCCTTGCTGCGTCCGCTACGAGCCCTGCCGGTAGTGATATCGGGCCCGCTCCCAGCGTTCTGAGTAGCCTGAGAAACACACACAACACACGGACCTCATAAATCACAAAAATAAGCTTTTCAGAGTGTGCCACATCTGAGCGGCGAGGTCCATCCCGCGTACGACTGCAACCCACCTGCAATTGGTGCTGTGACGCTCCTGCCATAACTGCGATAAGCAGTTTCTCCTGGCTACGCTCCTTCAAACCAGCCCCAGGGCTAGGCACACGGCTGCCAGAAGTGTTTTTGGCCTCTGCAACCTGACCAGGTGGCAGTTCCTCCTCGAGGAATTCATCCAAGGCACACCCTTGTGTGAGCGGCACGTCTGTGCAGCCCGCCTCGCTCGCGACTGAGAAATCCTGGTGAAGCTCCCTGCACAGTTGCCCAGCACAGCCCAGCACAGGGGAAGCGTTTAGAACCAGAGACACCTTATTCCTGGTCAGGAAATAACAGTTGCGCCGTGAACTCGCCCGCAAGTAAATGCACACGGCGCGCATGATACAGTGATAGATTTGGCCGCACCTTGTGCTCTCTGTTGCTGTAAATTTCTTAACAGCTGTGTTGCTCCTCGAGCTTGAAGCACACGCCCCCATCCCAAGCCGGCTCGGTTAGTCCCCTAGGTCAAAGCGACGTGCCCATCCAAAACGGCGATACAATCAGATTCCCTTGGCACAGCACTGACGTTTGCATATCATGCTTACAGCAAGGTCATGTGTGCACCTGCTGGCGGGTTCCGAGTGCCCACCCCACAAGCGGCACATGCACCAGCCTCTTTCATAGTGTCGAAAGCTGATACGTGGTAGAAAGGCAAAGCTGTAGAAAGGCTACATAGGGAGCACACTGTATGATAATAAGTAAGATTTGATGTGGGACCCCTACGTTGATCCAATCGATGCTGCCGTTTGCATTCCTCGATTCAAGCAAGCAATCCACACTGGCCGGGCACTCGGCCCAGATGCCTTGCATGGGCGCACGGTGCTATGCATCTGGGTTCTCCACCAGCGTTGCGACCTATCCAATGCAGCACATACGCTGGACCCAGGCCAGTGAAATGGCACCCATGTAGTCTTGGGTGCGCACACTGGAGATGTGGCGCAGGTATTCATGAGTGTATGCCCTCCTTTCCCCTAGGGGCAAC
>BDDA01001577.1:0-16239 GCA_001662385.1 Chlamydomonas asymmetrica | reverse complement strand
CCCACACACAACTGGCAACGGCAAGGGTTAAAAGCGCGCAAAGAACGTCGCCCTCTTTTCAACCACCCTGCCCCCGCGAGACACATGCTATGCCGTGCAACATTCCTCCCGTCCCCTCACCTGACACATACCGACATACGCCACACACCCCGTACTCAACATGCCACCGATGCCCACCCGTCAAACAGCCACCACGCATCACCCGCTCTAATCACCTGAAGATGCCTCCCTCCAGGTCCAGCACATGGTCCAGCGGGCACACAAACGGCAGGTCAAAGTTGGCGCCGGGGATGCGGCCTGCGTGCGGCGCCCACCACCTGCAAGCGCAACGCCCGCGAGGCACAAAGTGCGGAAGCCTTACACGGACGCTCATGGAACTTGTAATCACAGAACTGAGGCCGAGCAGTGCGGCAGCAACCCACTGCACCACACGATCGTGCTTGCCTACAGGGCGAGCTGCGATGCACCTGCGCTTTCCTGCGGCTTGCACCACGGATGTATACCACCATGGAAAAACGACAAACCGACCAGGCGGCGTCCACCGGCTGTCCAGCAGGCTAAATAGTGCAATGCTGCGTGATTCATTGCATTGTGGGCAAACATGTGTGCAAACCACCAACGGAGCAGCCTGGTAGCGCTCTGGCCACAGCCGGGACCTGGAGGCAGAGACAGCTCTGCGCTCGGCTGGTCCGTTGGGTTCTGCTGCTGGTGTGGATCCACCCACCCACCCACCCACCTGTCCAGGCCACACCACAGCTTTGGCATGACCACAGCGCGCCGCAGCGCCCAGCCGACAGCAAAAGCGACCCTGCAGGACACGCAGCGCAGCGCAACCCGCGCAGCCAAGGTCAGCGCTTGAAGTAGGGCATGCATCCGCCACGCCGCCATGCATGCCTGTATGCATGCATGGAAGGTAAGCTCGTTGGCTCTGTGGCCACCGTCAACCTTACCACAGAACCCTGAAGGACTTCACAATCTCATCCCCAGGTGAAAAGGCCCTTACTGTGAGGGTATCCCGTTCTCTGCGTGTCCGCCTGCTTGCTGATTGCTACTGTTGGACTCGGCAGCTGGCACTGTACCAGTGCGTGTCGTGTGCTCTGCCCCTCACCGGATGCGCAGGATCTCATGGTTGACGAGCTTGAAGTGCCCCTGCACGTTGGCCAGGTCCATCTTGCCGGTCAGCGGGCCAGCCCCGGGCAGCAGTGCGTCCAGGCCGTCCATCTGCAGCATGCGTACCACAGACGCGCATGCACGACCGAGCAAATTCAAGTGTTTGGGTTCAGCCTTAGGTTCAACCCTGAACCCAACCCCCTTCTTCAGCATGTACTAGTACATCAAAGACCAGCAGTGGGTGCAGGGCATCGACTGACGCCGAGCCTCATATCAGTGCATAGCGTGCAAGCATCGATGAGCGACCAGCGGCATTGGATCACGGCAGGCTTGAGCACCAGGCCTGTCCGTTTGAGTGTATGTTCATTGGGGCCAGGCCACGAGCTGGCTAACGTGACCGTCAGGTGGCCCACCCACACACCAGCAGCCATACACTGCATCGCCGCACCCAGGTGATGGCTCACACCCCACATGCGCAGGGATTTGCTTTGGTGGCCATTCGGGTGGCCATTCGAATCACCGGAGGTACCCATGGTACTTCACACTTGCTGTTGCTCATTCCTGTGGTATTGCGGCTTTAGTCTACTGGTATCATGTGATGCAGGCAAGTGGCGACACCAGCATGTGACCCAGCGAGGAGCGGTTGCGATGCAGTGTAGCCAAGGCGCGAGCAACACGATCGCCACTGGCAAGCAAAGCTGCACTGTACTGCACTCACATCAAAGCTGATGAAGCCTACGCGGTGGTCAAAGTACTCGGGCGGGTCCGCCCACAGCATGAACTCGCGCATGCGGTGGCGCTTGCCGGGCGTGCCGCTGAACTGGAAGGTCGCGTGCACCGCGTAGGCCTGCAGACCCAGCTTGGCGCCCATGCGCTGCACGTACATGGTGTGGCCTGCACATGGGATGGGATGGGATGAACGGCCAAGAATAGGCTACAAGCGGGAAGCGTGCTGCAGCCAGGAGTACTAATACACGGTACACCCACAGATCTGCCCACGACCCCACAGGTACACCTCACGCTATGGCTGCAGCGTGTTCCCACAATACCAGCTGCCCATGCCCTGGCCCGCCTAGAATTGGCTCCTCCTGCCGAGGATTGCTGCGTCTGTCAGTCTCTGGTAGTGTGTTCTTTGCCGCTTGCCTGAGCAGAAGAGCGATACGGGCAGGATGCCCATCAGCAGCTCGCCGTTATACCCCAGGAAGAGGTTCTTCTTGTTGTCATCGAGCGGCTTGTTGCCCCTGTATCACAGGTCGTACCGCACACGCACACACACGGTGGATCAACGCAGTGGGCACACGGTGCCAACATCGCATCCACCTGTGGGTGGGCATTGTGCAGCTATGTGCATGGCTGTACGAGCCAAGCAGATCCTGCACCCGTATTTCCCGCCAGGTGCTGACTGGTGTAGGCGGACCTGACGCCAGCGAACAAACCAGTCGTCACACCCGCTCTCCAAGGCAAGCATACAGCTGACAGTCAGCCTGTGACCAGGCACGGTGCAGGCAACAGCACTCAGCGGTAACAGCGTTTGTTGCTGCATCCCTGCCGCCGTACGCAGGCCAGCCAGCCCTTGCTTCACTCACTGCCTGAAGAGGTCGTTGAACGCGTTCTGGTCCCACACCGTCTCATCCTTCTCAATGATCTGCACAATTACACATGCCACAGTGCACAGTGTGACAAGCCCACCTGGTCAGCTTTCCCCAATGAGCAACGCCACAAGGGCAACAGCTCCATCGACAACGCATGCCCCGGGGCCTTTGCAGCTCGAAACAGATGCGGCTCGAGGAGCAAGGCAGTGCACTTGTGGTTGGGTGAGCCTCGGTACATTTGCTTACGCATCCGCATCCCCCACACTTGATCCATGCACTCTCAGAGTCTCACCCATGTATGCTAGGCTCACCTCAATCCACTTCTCCACAAACGGCAGCGACTTCTTCCTGAACATCATGATGCCGATGTTGGCAGCTGCGCCCGCATGCGGCCACCGCTCCAGCGACTCATCCGGCACCTGCCATGCGGGCGGCACAAACAACAGCATGCGCGGTGCAGTGAGCCTGAGTTGGAGCGCAAGTCCGGAACACTGAATGCAAGTCACAGCTGAGCTTGCACACGGCGTCCCTCCTGAGCTTCAGCACACTTCCACTTGTGCGTTCTGTCCGGCTGGTAGGTGGGAAAGAAGTGACCTCGCAGGCGCTCTGCTCCGGGTACTACTGAGGCTGTCTTGCTGTGCCGCGCTTCCTGCTTCCCACCTACTAGCTGTGCCGGGCTTCCTGCTGCGCTGCGCTGGACCTGCTGTGCTTCCTGGGCTGCCTGTTGTGCTGTGCATGCTGCATCCAGCCTTCCGTATATAACGGGCTTGCTGACGTGCAGTGCTGCCTGCTTCCGACACGTACCGTGTTCGCCATGCTGTCTGAGGACGTGAGGACATCAGCCTCCTGGTAGCGCTCAAAGTACGGGATGGGGTTGCGCAGCCACATGACGTCCACGTCAGCAATGACGACATGCACATCCAGCTGCACCGCCAAACACAACGCCATAGATACATACACAAACACACACAAACACACCGCGTCAGCTGAAGTGATGCACAGTGTTGGTGTCCGCGCGCTTGCGCAAGGTGTTAGGCCCATGTATGGCGATGTGAGCATGCACTATGCACTGCAAAGCGCTCCGTCGCTGTGCGCCTCACGCGGGGCCCGCCACTGCACAGCTGTACCGCGCACCTTGAGGAAGATGGAGATGAGCCTTATCTTCTCCCTGCCCATCTTGGCAAACGTCTTGGAGCCCCACCCAAAGTCGCCCAGGGTCAGGCCGCTTTTCATGCTGCGACAAGGCATGACGCACGCACAAGGCGATTGCACTGGTGAGACATCTGCCTTGCAACAGTCATTGCGGCCCGAGGTCACCAAAGCGTGCTCGGGCGTGGCAGCGGCTGTGGCTGTTTGAGCATGAGGGGTTGGTGAAAGCCACGAAACCAGTCACACGTGGCAACCTCGATGACCGTGCGCTTGACTACCATGCCAGCCCGCGTGCTGTATTGCTGCCACAGTTGCGCGCTTCGCCTCTGGGTGCAGCATGTGCAATGATGCGCACGCAAAGCTGCCCGTGGATAAGGATGCAGGCCGGTGCGCCAGTCGGCGCATGTGCACAATGCGATGCGCCGGATGCTGGCATGGTGAATGGGTGCGGTGCACTGCCGATCCGCCTGGTTTGCCGCCGAGCACCGCGCGAGGGTGCCAATTGTGTGCGTGCGCGCGTACATGCACGTGCCATCCCAGGATTTGCACCATGCTGGGAGCTGCGGCTGTTTCCCACGCTGTCCCGCCACTCTGCTGTGGCTCACCTGAAGCAATTGTACTTAAGCCTTATGAGCTCCCGCAGCAGCTGATCGTCCATCGCCCCCACAATGTAGCCCGTGACGCCCACTTGCTGTGCTCGCATTCACGCACACACGCAGTAACGCACGCACGCCGGTGCACACAGTCAATGTGCGTCAGCATGTGCCAGCACGATGCGCGGTCTCAGGCAACAGCGACTGTCAGAGCGAAATACGCGTGCAGGCGTGGTGCGTCCAGCAGCGCCCAGCAACACAGGGGCCATCGTGCGAATTACGCGGGGACCAAGCTACGCTGGGGCGCATGGCCAGGGCCAGCGGTGGGCGTGCGTGCGGATGTGCCATGACGCTCAGGAGGCAGCGTGCTCCGCACATGCCTCAGCGAGGGCGTGCAGGCCGCTAGCTGCGGGCTCCCTGGTAACAGGTACGCCTCAGACTCCCCAAGCCACGCACATGGTTTCACGGGAATCACACTGCATGGCCCCACGGGCGCTCTTCCTGACACATGGTTTGCATGCGCTGCGGTGGGGCGTTCTCTGCCCCTTCCCCCCCCCCCGCGACCCAACTCCGGAATTCCAAATGCTAGCGTGTGTCGCACCTGGACGTGCATGACCCAGGACTTGACAAAGTCAAAGTAATGGTAGTTGGCCCAAGTGACCAGCAGGTAGCCCTGCTGCGCAATCTTCTGTACCATCTCCCTGCACAGCCACACACCAAAGCCAGGATGACAACAAGCAGATTATCAGGACAGGGGCAGCGTTAGTGAGCTGTCGTAAGGCATGTCATGTGCAGGCCGCACGCAGCCAGAGCCCTCGCCCCAAGGTAAGGGTGCATAGCGCAATACCAGTACGATATGCCCCTTGAAGTTGTAAGCAGCGTCAGGTCCAGATCTGGCACACCGCCGCTAGCGCAGCGCACACAAGAACTGAGAATGGCATGCACGCCAAGGTTGTCGCGCAGCTCACTTGGTTGGCTTGTAGTGCTTGTCCAAGTCAGTGACAACATCGTCCTCATTGACAGGCTTCTTGTCCGCTTCCTTTGCTGGAAGCTTGGGAGCAGGCGTTGGCGTTGACGCCGGTATGGGTTTTGGCGTTGGCGCTGGTGTTGGCGTTGCTGCTGGCGTGGCTACGACTGCAACTTTTGTAGAGTTTTGCTGCAATGGGTAGTCCCCATGGTTTATTACTACACCAGGCATGGAGGTGGAGCAGGGTAACATCAGATTTCAGACCAGGCACGTAGCAGCCAAAACCAAACATTGTCAAGCGCGGTGCAAACAAGGCACGCAAACAAGTGCACATTCTGTTCATGTTCAAGCAGCTGGCGTCCACTCCAGGAACTACGGCAAGCAACATTATGCGACACCCCCTGAACAAAACATGCACGTAACAGCTCGTGTCCAGTGCGGAAGTGAGACAAGGCCACTGCAGTGCACTGTGTTGAAACAGTCAATGAACAAGACGACAAACACGTGGTTGGCCACAAGGTTGACCAGCACTCTAGACAGTGCGAGCGCAGCACAAGGTACACGCTTGCACGCCCACAGCAATGTGCGCAAGCCTGCTCGTGAGTGTAGAAAAAGGCAACCAGCTGGTGCCACTCACCTATGCCATCCTCCGTATGACGTGCTACGCCTATGGGGTGAGGATCAAACGGGTGTGCAAAGTCGAAGTCGGTCTTGTCGAACTGGGGCCAGTGATGAGTCCTCCCAAACATGAATACAATCGAAAAGAACGCCATCATCATTAGCCCCAGCACGCCAAGTGCCACGCCTTCGCGGCGGGGCTGCGGTCTCGGCGGCATTGCGCCCAGACTGCGAGCAGTGGTGCTGCGGCTGGCTGGAGGTCCTCGGCTCCTTTTTCAGCTGTATGGCAAGAGCGAAGCTACATGCGCGTCTTCCTCTTAAGAAAGTAGGCGAAGCACGCCAACAGTACAGCGAACGATAAGCGCACAGCCGGTTCGCTGCCTTCGTTGGGAGTAGGGAGCGGGTTTTGTGTGGGGGTGTTGTGAGAACTGCAACAGCCCTTGGGGCCTGTCCCGGGCGCGAGCAAGCAACTTCCAAGATGTCGTCAGCAGGTTAACTTTCTTAAGTTATATGTGTGGCCAGATTGAACCTGGTTGGACCACTGTTGCACCAAAAATGTTGAGCAAGCCCTGGTGCGCGCGCCCACCGATTTACCGGATGCTGCCGTCGCAAGGCAAATTACGTCACCTACCTAGACCAGCATAGCCACACAAAGCTCAGACTGGGGCAGCACATTACCATAAAGGGAACAGTGGCAGAAGGGTGTCTTGGTGGATTGCTCATGTCATGCAACGCAGACCAGCAGTCAGCCAAGGCAACCACGATGGAAGGCATTATTGGCATCAGGGTCAGCAGGGAATTGCGTGAAGCGCTGCATGCATGCAGCTCCATAGGGAGAACGTTTGCACACCGCAACTTGTGCATCCTGCACACACATACCAGAACCATGACAGGCGGAATTCGGTCAAGCGCGCCTTCGGGCGTGCACCCACATCACAACGCTCTCAAGACTACATTTTAACCGCTATCCAGGATTACAGCGAGCCTGCATTCGGCGCACTGCATGCACACGATACCCCACATGCTGTATTGGATCTGAGGGCATAGCATGTATACAAATTAGTATGTTACGCACGCATGTTATCTATGGAAGGTCACCGCATCGGCCTCGATAGCTACCAACCGTGCAATCGTTCCCCCTCACTTGGGGGGCCTCCTTGTTGGCACCCTGTGCTCCTTCGATTACGATGACTCTTCCATGCAGGTGGTGTCTCCGTCGATGTCACATAAAGCGACTGCTAGCAACACGGCGTGCCTGACCGCATCAGTGCCCTACTACCTCTGCATGGCCTTCATGCACGCATGCTGCGCTTGTTGCTGTGGTGTGTCTGCAAGGGAAGGGAAGCACGCCGAACACTGCATGCCACTGGAGGGAGCAGACCTGGCGTAGGTGCATGCAGGCGCAATATAGGTACAGGTTTGATGCGAGATGGCGGTTTACGCCGGCCATGCATGTTTGCTTGCGCACGCCAGCGCAAAGGCCGTTTTGTGAAATTAGCGCACTCGCCGGCTCGCTGCACTTGCGGTGTGAGCTGCCAGTGCGCTGACGGCAGCGTGATTGAGCTTACCAGCTCGTGGTTTGGCTGCAGTTACTTGTATCATGCTGCGCTCACCTTGTGCGCTCTGCTCTGGTTCTAGGCACCGGCCCTCATCGATGCAATGATCATGATCATTGACCTTGTGATCATCAAGTACGAATTTCCACTGCTGGAGGGCGGTCTGCCTGAACATATGAAGTGTCTCTTCTGCAATTGTCCTCGTGCGCTTTTGTGACCTGCGTCGTCAGCAACGGCAGGCTGCCTCTCACACTGAGTGACTCCAGCAAGGCGAACGGTCCAACGCACGAGCTCACAGCCTAGAGCATGCAGCAGCATTCCCTCTTGATTCTACCGAGTTACGTTTTACCTGGTGACGCTTCTGCGTTTGGCTCATTCAGTGGCAGTGAGGTGCGCAGCTGTACCTCAGTTTGAGCAGGGGACCTCCGTCCCTCACCTTGCCGTTCCGCTCTTCTGTTGTACAGTTGATAGCACTTTGGCCCTGCAAGCCTCCCTCTGCCGGGTCTTGCTGGGTGTCTGCTGGGCGGTTCGTCAGGCGTGTCAGGTGAGAGCTTCACAGCCGATGTGCAGCGTGCGCATGCGACCATGCAATTCTGTGCGCTGCAACCTCCTAAGCACATGGCAGGTTCACTGTGGCGCTTCTGCATGGAAACACAGATACTGACTACTGGGTATTGCGGTCTTGCTGAATTTGGGCGTGCTAAACCGCAAGCACTCTCAAGCGTGTGTTGCTCTGGTAAGGCATCGCCTTACATATGATCCGGCATGCTCTCTACAATGTCTTGCATATGACGCAAGACGGGAGTTTGGTCTCGTGCACGAACCGGGTGGAAAGCGTCACACACGTTGGCTGCCGTTGTCAACTGCCGAGTGCTGAGTGGACAGGGCCATGGGCCCACAGTTTGGACTGCGCCGCTGTACAAGGCACAGTCCAGCAGTGCTGCCACTTGTGGTGCTGCAGTGGATTCGCTTTCCTAAACCTCTGGGCTGCTGTTTGCGACGTGGTGCTATCAGGTTTCGACAAACACCGGCAAGGCGGGTCTAGCAGGAGCAGTTCATATGTACCGTTCAGGTCTTCACGAACATACCTAAGTTTATGGATTGTCTTGCAGAGGTAAGTGGAGGAGCAGGACGATGCCGTTTAATTCAAAACCTTACGCACGTCTGACCCTGCGGCTTGGCCACTCCGTGCCTGTCACGCACCAACTACACTTGGCGCGACGGTACCACATATACTGCTGGTCGTGTGGACTGTTGCATGGCTGAGCGTGCTGCAGGTGAGGGCGCGTGCGTGCCAACGCTTACGTGTGTGTATGCACCCGCGCAGGCCCCCGCAGCGTGGCAGTGGAGCGTCAGAAGCACAGGCCAAGTTACAATGGCACTCCAAACAGCCAGCATTGAAGGGTTGGAGCACGGGCTCGTGTGCCTGTTGACTTCTCTGGTTGTCTGTTTGGGCTCGCTGCTGGGTGGCTGGTAAGTGCCGAGGCCCAGCGACAGCCCGCAAATGAGTGAACGGATTTCAGCATACCTGTGAGCAGTCAGTTGCTATGCTCCGAATCCTGAGACGCTGCTGCATCTTGACTCACGCTAAAGTGGTAGCAACCGTCTGCCTGAGCATATGAAGCTCCGCCACTCCGACAGCGGTTGGCGATTGTGGTACGATGACCCATGTGCCGCTGTTTGTGCAGGCGATTGGCACGTGTATGCAGACCTCACATCGGGCGCCTGGAGTGCTGGCTCGGCAGCCTATGTTGGCGCCTCGGTGCATCCTCCGCTCCTCAACCGCCTGCAGAGGCAGGCAGGTGCCGAGAGCGCTGCCGCCAGAGACGCAATCAGGTAGCTGGCTTGGAGTTGAGGGTTCATACGGTGACGTGTCGCACACAAACGCATGTGTATCACTGCTTGTGAGGCAGACAATTGATGGCTGGCTGCCTCCATTGTGAGGCGGGGACTTATCGAATAACGTATGTCCCGTGCGCGCCGGGTTGCGGTCCACCCGCAACTGCACAGTAACCAGCCGCATCCGGGCGGGGCACGCACAGCTTGCACGCGTGATCGTTAAGGTTGGCACCTCCGCTCCTGCGTATGTGGTACACATGGGTTGGTGAGGCAGCAGCAGCAGCAGCTCCTGTTGCCCTGACTATCAAACCAGGTGCAGTTATGGACTCACAAATGCAATGCGCATGCCGCACAGCCTGCTGCTATTGCCTGGCCCTTGGCTCATCAGACAATACATACCACAATGTAGTACTTATTAGCACCGATGTCGTGCATTCTTGAACCGCAACTGCAGGTCAATCTGGCACTGGCAGGGCTAGCACTGATGACGGCCCTGGCAGCGCTACCGACTGTGCAACCACAGCCGTCCCCGTCCCCACGCGCACCCCACCCACCCTTCTACCCAGACCATCCGGACCTCCCCCCGTGGCCTGCATCCAGCCCCAGCCCACCCCCGCATCCCCCGCAACCTCCGAAACCCCCTTCCCCTCCCCATCTCCCGCCCTTTCCCCCATTCCCCCCAACGTAATGCCCGCCCTCATCTATTCGACCTGTTTGTGCCTCTCACGTTCCGTTGTGCACGTGCTACTATGCTGCTGCAAAGAGGCTTCTACTGTTGTTGCACATGGCATATGAGCATCGTGCTGGTCATTTGTGGGATACAGATGGGCTGTTTCATGTGGTCAACACCTTGTTGTCAGTAAGAGCACCCCGTGGGGCCGTGCAATCTGCATATGCGTATGCGTAGGGATAGAGGCTGCACCTACCAATGGCGAGCGAGGTGTCTGGGTTGACCTGGCAGCTGCCGCAAAACGAACAACAGTCTGATGATGTGGAAGGGCGGCTGTAGTGAGCGCGGTCTGTCAATGAACACACCCTGTTGCGCTTCTGCTTTCATGTGGCCGCCCCTCCCCCCCTGTCCTCCACCCCTACCAGGCCGCCTGCACCGCCTCCCTCTCCGCCTCACCCACCTCCCTCTCCGCCCCGCCCACCTCCCGCGCCGCTCTTTGTGGGCGACCTGCTGATCTGGCCGCTGCAGAACTTCACCGCGTTGGACGTCTGCCCTGACCCGCGCCTTGAGGTATGATCGCTGTGCACTACTCGAACCCATCGTCGGCGTGCTGTTGATTTGTCGATGGGTTGTCAGCTTCACCGACCTCGTCGTCAATAGTGCGATTCTAACCGCCCAGCATGCTTCATCGGTCTTGGGCCTGGTGCTCCGATGCCTGTCCGGTCAGTGCTCGAGTCATCCCATGGCACAGAATGCGAGGGCAACCCGGGCGGCGGAACGCAGGCGGCGGCGGCGGGGCGCGTCTGCGTTTTCCTGTCGCGCTCGCATTCTGCGCCATGGATGACTCGAGCACTGATCGAATCAGCAGCAGCTGTGTGACCAGCTGACTGATCGTCACAGGCCGCCAAGCGGTGTACACCGCCGAGCTCCCTTGTGCCAAATAAAGCTTGCGTGAAGCGTCATCCTGTCGGCGGCCACTTCAGTGCGCCGCTTGACCGCTCCCTCCCCCCTTCGCGCTTACTTGTCCAACGGCGCAGTGGGGCATCCTGAGCACCGACCACACGTTCTCGCCGCTGCAATGGAACGGCGCGGAGTGGCGGGAGTACATCACCACCATCGTGCTGCGCGCCACCGCCTGCAGCCTGGCGTGCCTGGCGGCACTCATCGTGTACTTGGTGGGACTGCTGACCTGGTGAGATGCGTCCGTTGCAGCTGCAGCTAGGGAATGGCAATCGAAGTGGGATGAAGCAGTGACCGCTCTTGGAGGACTATGCACAGAAATGCACGATGAGGGTGGGTTGGCTAACTGCGCATGACACGCATCACCACATCGACCACGCCATGTCAGGGTGTCAACGGCACATCCACCATGGCCAGTCAAATGGCCATCATTCGCCAATGGCATTGATATACATCAATACATGCCACACTGTATGTCCATTCATGGGTGAGGCTGGCATGGCAGGTGGAGGACCCAGACCGCCGCCGCCGGCCCACGCGCTCCCCCCCCACACACTTGCTTCATCCTCACCACCGCGGCTCGCATCAGCATGCGTTCCAATCCCCTGTGCAGGCGGTGGATCCGCATGTGCTGCCTGCACGGCCGCTGCTGCGCATGCTGCGTCAAGCGGCGGCACCGCTGGTGCGGCGACAGCCGACCACTCTACGCCTCCACAGAAGCCGCGTACCTTGCAGCTTCCCTGCACTACAACAAGAACCAAACGCAGACCCTGGTGAAGGCAAGTCAGTACGGCGACCGCATCCTGCATGCATGTGAGGTCAAGGTTGGAATCCAGGTGCATGGGGTGTACCTTGGTTGTCTGTCAATATTGTACGGGCGTATTGCTTGCCTGCAACGCCCGCCTGCCGAGCGTCAATGGTGCTGGGCAGCGTGGCGGTGCATCCACTGGCCTTGCCACTTCCTGCTTGCCGACGTGGTGCATGCTGTTGCCTTGTACGCACTTGCGCAGCTGGGTGTACAGTAGTTTTGGTTGCACCATGCGCGCATTCGCTTGCAGATCTGCAATTCGCTCGGTTCCTAATCATATCATGGCATGCGGTGCGTCGTTGCGGTGCACTGTGCTTCCTATGCTCACCACACGCAGGCCGCCGTGACGTTTCTCCTGGTGGCGCTTGTCGGGATAAGCATCTGGGGAATGATCGCGGTTAATGCCCAGGCGCTTCAGGACTTTTGGGATGCTCTAACGGTGAGTTGCCACACCGTGTCAGGGTTGGATGCAGGAGTGGCCACCTGGGTCGTCGGGCGTGTGTGATCTGCGTGTTGCGGGTAGCTCCGTTGCTCTGCGTTTTGTGAGTGTACCGAGCACGGTTTGCACTGCTGTTAGCGCCTGTAGCAACGTCGTGAAACCCATAAGCTGAAAGCTATAGATCACAAGGAAGTCGAAATTTCAACCGTCAGGTGGGTTACCGCGACGGTTTCAGGTAACGCTCCTGCCCGCTTCACATACCATCGTCCTCTTTGCCGCTTTCGCCATGCCACCACATGCAGACAATCTTGGACTACAGCCAAAGCGTGCAGGGCAACGTGCTGTACGTAGCGGTACGTCCATACATGTGCCTGTACTGCACATGTACTGCATGTGTAGTACACACGGCACCTATGCAGCGATCTGTATGGACGCAACACGTTCCTGGGCCCACGTGTGCTTGTTGGGCATGATGTTGGTTATGATCGGTGTCGCTGTAATTTACGGACAAGAATGGAGTGCGGTTGCACGCAACAAGCGCACACATAACATGCAAACGCATGTCCGCAACGTTAACCCGTGCCTGTTCTCGCGCGTGTGCAGTGCAGGCGCATGTGCGCAGACGCACGTGTGTATAATGTGTGTGCACATGCCATTTTGCTGCAGACCAACCTCAACGCAGACGTAATTTCCGGGCTGGGCAACCTGGGCGACTGGGTCAGGAGCTGGATGGCAATTCTGGACCTCCACACAAATGCAGACGTGCGTACAATACTATACATGCACATCGCACCAAATGCTGGCAGCCAGAGCACATTACGCATGTCATCGCAATATGCTGCCAATGCCCATACTGCAACATAAGTCAGGGCGCTTGGGCCCGTTCTGTTTGGGGTGGATGCAATTCGTCGCTTGCTTCGTGTTCTGGTTGTTGCGTGACGCCAATATGACAGGCGATCAAGCCAGGATCGATCTGCAGGCGCCATGACCGTTCGCTTGTGCGTCGTATTTCAAGCACTGCCGTGTGTGCACCTGGTGCAGAGCCACAACTCCGCCCACGAGGCATGACGTCTGACTGTTTGCGTGTATGACCTGCCTTACGCCTGCATGCATGACCCCGCATGCGGTGGCGCCGGACGTGGACGCTTGCCACCCGACGTCATCCATCAGTGCGTCCTGCGTTTCAGCGTTCAGCTGCCCGCTGTGGCCAACCTCTCGCTCCTGGCGGGCAGCGCGTTCCTAACAAGTGCAGGTGCGTTGCGTTCTTGCATGATGCTGGCATGAGCGCAGCGCCAAAAATGTTTTGACGATTCTGCCCAGCCTGCACAGCGATCCTCAGCCCGCTGCGCATCTCCGGTTGCGTGCCGCATCTACGAGCCCTCCCTGACAGAGTGTTGCACGACTTGCACCTGGAAACCGGTGTTTAATCATCACGCCTGCCGCTGACACGCTGCCGTTGCGCCGTTTGCTGTTCTGATTTGGGTCAGCTACCCTGTCGGCGCCTTTGAGGGTGTTGGCGCCGTCCAGCGGCGCCAGGTCCGCCAGCGCGGGCCTGCTGCCGGCGCTGGAGGCGATGGCGGCGAGCGCGGCGCCCGTCAACGCGCTGCCTTCCACGGTGGCAGCGGTGCAGGGCAACATGACGGCGTATTACACGGCGCTGACGGCGCTGCCCGCCTCGCAGTGAGTGCAGAAGTGGCTCGATTTATGCCTTGTGCGGCATCGTCATGAGTTGCGGTGCGGTGTCGTTCGGGGTCGTTCCTGTTGTGCGGCAGTACGCATACCCTCGTTCCGTCCAGCACCTCAGTCTCACGCTTTACCGACCGCTGCTGAGCTCAATCTGCATTGTTTAGCTGTCAGCAGCCTGCGCTACCATGCGTTTCTCGTTATCAATTGCGTGTCCTTGGCGCCTGTACCGTTGTTCATAAGTATCCCGTATTGGACGCGGTACGCAGGCCTGCTGCAGGAGCCTCCTCGCCTGAAGTCACAGTGCTCGTGGCCCAGCAGGCTATCGTCGCCGCCCAGCTCCCCTCCTGGACCGCCTCCGCACGCGCCGCCCTCACCGCCCTCAACGACGTCTCCGGCATGCAAGCCAACGCCACGTTCGCCGCCTTATCCGCCGCCGCGGCCGGGGCCGCGTCGGGCTGCACCACGGTGGCCGGCCTAAACTCGCCCTCCACAGCATCCAAGTTCCTGCTCTCGTTAGGCGACACGTCGATGCTGTACCTCCAGAACGGGTACCAGTGCCTGCGGGATCTCAATACACGTTTTGAGGTGATCGGGCAGCACGTGCTGGACACGGTGACGTGGGTGCTGCCGCTGGTCAACGGCTCAAGCGTGGCGGTGAGCGGGTTTGAGCAAGGCAGCGCACAGCCAGCTCTGTGCGAGCCATCGTGCAGGCAACCCTGCTAGCTGTGCACATTCATTTGCGTTCCATCCGTGTACGTACGTACGTATGGTACTGCGTATGTGCTAGTGTTGTTATGGTAACCAACGCGCTAGTCTCAAGCGCTACGTTGCATATCTTGACCGCATGTCATGAGCACCTACCCCGCGAAACCATCGTACCCAACCCAATCGAACTCCGAAAACCGCTCTGACACTGCTTTCACAACCACATGCTGCTGGGTTGTTGCGTGCCTGTCACCCAGGCCCCAGAGCTCTTTGGCATCTACGCCAGCCTGCTCAACGACACGCTCGTGCTCACGGGTGCCGTCACGTACCCCAGCCTCATCGGCGGCGGCCAGACCATCGTAGCCGTCTCCGGCCTGCGCACGCTGTACGACAACCTCACCGCCACCCTGGCCCAGCAGGGACTGCTCTGCAATTCCACCACCGCACTCTCTAACGCCACTATGACCGACCTGGCAGGCTCGTTGGCGGTGCTGCCGGGCGGCGGAGGCGCGGGCGCGATCGTCGTGCCCGACACGTCAGCGCTGCGGGCGTCGCTGGCGGGCCTGGTTTCGGAGCTGGTCTCGCTGCAGGCGCCGGTCCAGGCACTGGGCGCGGCGCTGCAGGCGTATGTGGCTGCGCCGAGCGACGCGGGGTACGCGACGCTGCTCACGCAGGCGGGCACGACGGCGCCGCCGGTGAACGCCACAGCAGGCACCGCTGCGACGATGCTGCCGCCCGACATGCCCGCGGTGCAGGTGATTGAGCAGCGGTGGTGCCTGTGGCTTGCCTTGGTCGTGCGATGCCTCACCACGTTGCCACCGCACCCTGTGCGGACGTGTGTAGGGCACGTCTCGCGTGTGTATGTTGCTGAAGCAGTTTGGCAACTTCCTTGTGTCTCTGTGCATGGCAGTTCACCATTCTTTTTGCAATGCTGTGCTCATTACATAAACGACCACCTCTTTGCAATGCGTTGTGCTCAACCATTCCACTTTGGGGTGAGGTTCAATCATGTGTCCGTGATCAATTGCCGTTCAACCCTTTTCGGTTCCGATTTCCCACATACAGGCGGCGATTGACGACGCTGCCAGCCAGGCGCAGGTGTTGCTGTCGGGCCCCGCCGCGGGCGTTGCGCAGGACACCGCCAGCCTGGCGAGCCTGCTGGACACGGCGCGCAGCGTGGGCGCGGAGCTGCTGGCGGAGCTGGACGCAGCGGACGACATCGCCGCCGCCATGGACATCGTCACGCTGCAGACGGTCAGTATGTTGTGTTCGGTGAACACACTGCGCTCACTGAAGTCAACGTCATTTCATCCGTTCATGTGAACGCACGATGTGAATGTCAGTGGATCTGAGCATATGTGCGTTGACGTGCTGGCTGCGCCCTGACGAACAATAGGCCTGTCTGTGTGGTGTGTGGCTGCCATGGTCAGTGGCCGGTGTTATGTTATATGTAGGGTTGTAAGTTTACGGTCTTACGGCCTTTTGGTGTATGTAACTACACCATTTTACGTAAATACGGTAAATAAACCTAGTGTCACGATTCCTTG
>BDDA01001576.1:0-12632 GCA_001662385.1 Chlamydomonas asymmetrica | reverse complement strand
TAGCCTGCCCCCCCCCCCCATCAATCCATGCACATGTACGTGGCATACACGCTCACAGGAGTAATGCGCTGGCTGCGGGCCCTGCCAGACTTGAGGAATCCGAGCTCACGCGCTGCAGAGCGCTGGGGACACGCCTACACGACTGCATTTGGGTGTGCTGCTGTCCCCCATCACCCATGCACGCGTATATGCTGACAGCAGTCATGTGCTGGCCGCGATGGTAGCAGCGGCACGAGTATGGGCGCCACCTGACTGCGCGGTTTGCATACTTCGCGCGCGCGCTTGACACACAAGCTACCCTTGGCCTTGAGAGCTACAAAATAATGGGTGCCTACCCAGATAGCGGCATACTTGGATATATCCCGAAGAGCAACAGCTTCCTGCAGGCGTTTGCGGTGAATGCTGCTGACTCTTGTCGAATACCACGACGACACTCGTAATCTACGCGTTCCCGGAACGCCTTGGACGTTCAACCAAAGTCTTTTCTCCTACGGATGATGTAAAGCCCATACCCAACCAAGGTGACTGGACAAAGTCATTTTGCCAATTGATTGGCAAACTTTACTGATCAGTAAAGTTTCACACCAACCTTCGCGACGTTTTACCCACCGCCACTTCAGGCTGGGTGTCGGTTGTCAAAATTCGCTAACCAGCAGCCTCCTGGTACATGCACATCGTTGCTTGGCTTCCACGTTGCCTCTCACAGCCAACTTAGCAGCCCGAAACCGGCACACGCTTTCGGTCGACCCTTCAACCAACACTGCCTTAAGCCTGCCGAGTATTCACAGCTGCACACAACAAAGCTATAAATATCATAATAGTCCTTGTACGGGCAATAGGAAGGTCGCCCTTGCTTTTGCGGGCTCTGTTCCGTCCCACTTTGCCAAAACCGGCACACGCTTGCGGTCGACCTCACCAACACTGGTATAAGTCCTGCTAAATATTGCAACGTCACACGCTAAAGTAATATACTTTATAATACCGCTTCTAGAAGCAACTCGAAGGTGGCCCTTGCTTTTACAGGCTCCGATACGTCGCCACACGCTCCCTCGTGAACGCATGGTGCGACCCACAACGAGCTCTTCCCAAACCCCTCCAAATATTCACCTGACTGCAATCTGACGTCCGATTAGGGTATACAAAAGACAATTCCGCAAAGCAAGCGGCGTTTGCGGGCCTCTGAAGGGGTTTTTGGAGCTTCACCCCCGCCTCCCCTAAAACGACAATTTCGAGCCGGTAAGCCCTTAATTCCTTACTAACATAAGGAATACGGGAACACACACACGCACACACGTCTACCAACAAGTAACGTTCACACATGCGTCAAACGAGCAAGAACACCGTCAAGCGAGCATGTCCGCGTTGCAAGCAACCGACAGTGCGGGCCACCAACAAGGCTGGAGGGTGCAGAATGCGGGCCACCGCATAATGGCGGCTTCAAGTATTGGGTTGCAGGGTTTTCAGCCGCCGTGCAGTTTAAACACTGCGTGCACAAGCAGAGGTTGATACTGCTCAAAATCAGCACCAACAGGAGATGAATTCAACAATCAAGCTGATGCTGTTCCCATAACCTGCGGTGTGCGCCTTATGCTCAAACACGAGTGCATGCAGAATTGTGAATGGGTGGAGGGTGATCATGGTTTTTGTTTCCGCCGGAATACTGCCCACCGCCGGAATTTCGCACTTTTGCCGTCCGGCACCCGCCGGAAATCCTGCCGTCACGGCGCTGAGCCGGAGTCACTTTGTTAGGCCCATGACGGCGTTGCCGTGCCGTGCACGCTATGTGTGTTCATGCCCTCTCCTCCGTGTTGGTACATGCATAGCAGTCAATGTGGCCAGGGTACCCCCCTTCTGCTACTCCTGCCAGTTTAGCTAGTTGTCAACGCGTATCTTATCAGTGCAAGGTTAGCATGAGGGTTGGCATCAGCGCGGCGAAGGCTTCATATGCTTGCAAGGCAGGACACTGCTGGGCTTATGTGGATGTCCGTGCATGCTTTGCCTTGCATTCAACAGGGCAGAATCCGCCCGGGGGACACCCCTGGCACCCCCGTGGCCTTGCATGCTCGTTCAGCTCACTCGGCGGTGTCCTTGAACCGATTTTACAGCTGTGATGGGGCTGAAGCGTGAAGCCCGATCAATGAAGTCGAAATGCGCATCGTTTCAAACGTTTTGTTGTGACAGTGAGTAGAGAGAGGCTTGCATGCACACTGCAACAGCCATTGGTTTGGTTCATGCTAGCAACGGGCAAATTTCAAGCCAGTATGTGAGGCGTTCCGTAGGCGTATTTGGTCCCGTTG
Organism: Chlamydomonas asymmetrica; assembly: GCA_001662385.1. Lineage (NCBI taxonomy): Eukaryota > Viridiplantae > Chlorophyta > Chlorophyceae > Chlamydomonadales > Chlamydomonadaceae > Chlamydomonas > Chlamydomonas asymmetrica. The sequence continues at coordinate 10,335 of BDDA01001576.1, read as the reverse complement.
GCCCGAACAGAGCAGTACGTGTGTGTGTGAGAGCGCGTGTGTGTGCCATGTTCGGGCCTCACGCTCACCTCATGTCCGCCATCAGTCCCTCAAAGTCCAGCCCCCGTGTGGCGGCGTTGAGGTAGCGGTACTCCTTCACCTGCAGGCCTCGCCATGATGGAGGATGACACCAGCACGCCACGCCAGCAGCAGCAGCAGCAGAAGGAGAGCGCAAGCGACAGCAGCGCAAGCAGCAGCAGCAGCAATGTGTCAGCAGCAGCACCAGCGGAAGCAGCAGCGGCGGCGTTATGGCAGCAGCAGCACCAGCGGCAGCGGCAGTGGCAGCTATGGGAAGCCAGACGGTTATGCTCCCACCAGCTGCTTCGTGGGCCATTGCGTGGCAGAGGCATCGACAGCACACCCATACTACTGCCGGTAGTGATATCATCAGCACGGTGCAGTGATCAGTGCAGCCTCCGCGCAGCCAGCTGCAGTGCGGTGTGCATCCACCCGCGCTGCAGCTGGCTGTGCGGAGGCTCGGTGATTTGCCGCACAAGGGCGTATGGCAATTCACGAAGCCTCCGCACAGCCAGCTGCGTCGTGAGACGGCTTGCATCCATTTGAATGAAACCTACGCTACCATATAGCATGTCACGCCCAAGCCACCGCATGCATGCGCACAGCGTACGCATTGCTCGAAACCAGAGCAACGGAATCTGGTAGTGCATGAAGCGACACTTATGACTCCTGGCTCATGACTCACGACTTCATGACTCATGATAACTCACCGCCAGGCCTGATCGCTCCGCGATGGCCTTGTGGTTGCCCCAGGTGGGCTTAGGCAGCCAGATGGCCTTGGGCCCCCCGGTGTAGTGCTTCCCGATGAACTCCATGCCCACACGCAGAGAGCCCGTGCCTGCGCAGGCACACAAACGCGCACACACACGCACACGGTGGCATAAACATTGCGAACGGGCACAACGCGCACACGCACAGACACACAGACACACATACACATACACATGCATCGAAGCAGGCAGGCACGTACCTATCACTTACACGTACACGCACGCACCACATACGCTGATGCAGGCTGGCATGCAGGAGGGCAGCAGCCGCACAGCCAACCGCGCAAGCACATGCACATGCGCACACCGTACAAGCACACATCATGGGCAGTCCTGCATAGCTGCGTCCCTGCTGCTGCTGCCCCGACTGCAGTCACTGGTTTTGGGCCAGGGAGGCGGCAGGCAAGCCGTGCGTGCTTTTCTGAGTCCGCACGCCAGCATTCAGGCCAGGGACTTGCAAAGTGCCAAAGTGTAATCCAATCGGATGCATGCACACACACACGCACGCATGCGTGCACCTACGCGTGTACCCGAGACCGCTGCCCGGCGCTAGCTGCTGCCTGCGCGGCGCCGCTCACTGCTGAGCGCCTGCATTACTGTACTGTACTATACTGCACTGTACCGCACCCCTCACCGCTGAGCGCCTGCACAGTCACGATGCGCCCCTCCGTCAGCGCGGGGCAGTCGGCGCCGAACGCCATCTCCTTGCTCAGGCGGCAGAAGTCGGGGTTGCCTGTGATGCCCAGGTACTCCTGACACCACACGGCAGGCAGCACACGCACATACAGCACGTCAGGAGTGCTGACACCAACACGGCGGCAGCGCACGCACACGCACACATATATAGCACACGCCACGCACATGTAGCACACGCGCATGCACGCATGCAAGAGACACCTCGCCATCAGCAGGTGCTGCGTTCATCGACACGCATATGGCCATATGCGCACTGCATGGCTCCACGGGAATGTCTAACGCACGTGCCGGGATCCACCTGGCGACGGGCAGTGCGACTCAAAGGTTTGAATGTGTCCCTCGGGCGCGCACGCCTGCCCCCCTGGCCCCCGGACACGCGACTCACTCACTCGCTCAGTTCAGATGTGCAGATAGTGGAAGGCATTGGTAGGGTGCAGGATTCAAGGGTTTTCAGGTTTTACACCCGGCAGGTATCGCAAATGATGATTGACATCACATGGTGGGTAGGCGGTGGTAGCTGTCCGCACTATGGGGGCTGTGAAAGGGTGTTGCAAGGAACATGACGTGAGGGCGTTGACGCCAGCCCATGCACGTCAACATTCTCACGTCATGTTCTTTGCACACGCGACAGCCGATGCGCTGCCAATTGCAGTGCATGCATCAGGTGGTTTGAGGGAGGGGTGCGGCCTGAGGCGTGTGTGCAAACGCAGTGATGACCTGGGGGATCAACGGGGAACGGTCAGCGGGGTGGCGGCGGCGACGCCGCAAAGCGCAGCCTCGTCTGGCTGCACGCATGCTGCGGCTCGGACACCTGCCCCTCACCTTGTTGCTGGTGGGGTCAGCCAGGATGGCAGCCTCAGCCTTCTTGACGACATTGAGCACCAGAGGCTTGCCCTCCTGCACACGACAGGGCGAACACAACAAGGCGCCCAAACATCACACGTGCGTTTCTGAAAGTGCTCACAGGCATCGTGGGTTGCGTGGTGTTTTGCTCGGTGTGTGTGTGTGGCTTCTGGAGCCGCTGACTGGACACGCTGACCGCAACCGCTCTGTGGCAACTGACGAGGACGGTTCCGGTGCAGCCTCAGCGGACCGAGCACATGTGCTGTGAAGCCAGAAGGGGCAGGTCAAAGTGCACAAGGCCAAGGATCCAAGGTCTCGCTCCCTGGCAGGGCCTTGCCTCTGTGCGGTAGGCGCCAACTCCCAGGTTCAATTTGGCGGGGTTCGTGCAGGCTTTGAAAGCCTCAGCCACGCTGAGGATCGGGTCAGGCGGAGCCTGCATACACAGTGTTGCAGGCATATAGTAGTTGTTGTATGACAACGGTGCGTATGTAACAGCGCGCAGGCTGAAAACGCGACGGGGGTGCAACGCCGTGACTTTGACATGTCGCTGGGCTGTGTTGGTACCACTCGCGTGCAGCATATCAGGACCAAATATCAAATATGTGCATATTTTCTCAGGTTAAACACTAGGTTTGGGCACGCACAGTTTCCGAACGGGTGCCACACCACATGCTGACAGTCAGTGTCAGCTAACCACCGTGGTCCAAGTCCCAAACTCTCAAGTGTCTAGCAACTGGATTGGTACTGCCTAAGGGGAGTTCTCAGGCAGTGCACTGTGCGCGTCATGCCCAGCAAACACCAGTCAAGGACAAAATGCTCCAAACGGCCAAACCAGTCTGCGCAGCAAGTTGCAGAACGCGGGTGACCTGTCAAGCGACCAAAACTACAGGCTCACCTGTTGCACATTGTCCCAGGCGCTGCTCATGCTGAGTCCGCTTGCAACGAGCTGTCTCTCGAGGATGTTCAGACGCTTGGCTGCGTCTGCGAGGTCTCAACGAGGGGTTTTGGAGCAGGTGGGTGTAGTCAGCGAGGGCAGGTGCTCTGGAGTGCAAAACCTTCCAGAAGAATACGCAGGCGACTAAATGGAGAAACACTGGAAGGATGATAAATTCATCTGTCGCACATACCCTGCTGCATGTCGGCGGAGCTTCCTTGGAAAGGCCCTTCGGGCTGTGGTGCGCGAAGCGTTCGGGCTACTGAAAACAGGTATCGCGAAGGCTGCAGTCCTCGCTGCCTATTGTTCAATGTAGACGATATGCAGGGCGTGGTGTGGAGTTAGGGCTCGGGAGTGTCGAACGCGCTTCTTGTCACGTTCGACCGCAAGGTTGATGAGTAACGAGACATTCCCCCCTAGCGTGAGGCTCACATTAGAGGTTGTCTCCCTGTGGGGTTGCTTATGTTTGTAGGGACCCACATTACCAGCATGTGCGTGCTACATGCATATATTGCTCTGTGTCGTTTTACCGCGTGTGCGTTCACTCGGTTTCGGGAAAACCCTCGACTTTGAGAAAGCAGGGAAACACTAGCTAGAGCTCCAGGATTTCCTACGCCTCACTTTAGCACATTACATACCTGTTTAGCTGTTAGCAGGAGCAAAGATATGTTGTCAGACACTTCCAGGGCTAGAAATAAGCTAGGCCCAGACCGACCAAGGGCAGCGCGCAGTGTGGTCCCCAGGATGGAGCGTTGAACAGCAATAATAACAGCGAATGGTCGCTCAGCTGCAGAGTGGAGTGGGAGACACACAAGGCACTGGAACCACTCTTGTTCACATCAACGAACAGTGCTACGTGCTCAGACGGGCACGACACAGCTTACTGCCTTGCTTGTGCAGACTGTACCACTTCACAGGTACACCATGTCCTGTTGCCTTCTCATGTTGCAGTTTGCCGCTGCGTATCATTCGACCATCTGTACGCCCCGACAGCCTGCGGTGCGCCTGTGTGCCCCGCGATGTGCGACGAGATGTCTAGGTGTCGAGATATGAAGTACACAGCCTACTGCAATATGTTTGACCAGTGAGTGATACTTTGCACCCTTCGTGCTCGTGGTGGCCAACTTCACCGCCATCACATGCTCCAGCTTCTCAGGCATGGGCAGTGGCGGTGGTGCGACAGGAGAGAGGCAAACGAAATGGACAGAGCGTGCCGAACAGTCAAGCAAAGCAAAGCAAAGTGTGTACACAGGGGGCACGGCGTACACTGCATGCCAAACATCCTTCAAGCACCCTGCCCAGGGTCGTTTTGAGCGGGCAGTTCCGACGTATGTATGTGCATCCGTACATGGGCGGCGCCAGGGCGTGGGGGCGTGCACAGCACCACGCAGCAAGCAACTGAACTATGTTGGTCCTGGACAGCTTGGACAGCTTGGCACGATCAACTGTCGTAGACTAAGATGTGCTGTTCACAGGGTTTACGCTCGTGCCGCAGCGCTATTCGCATGCACGTGCGGCTGAGGATGCGTTCCAGGACTGAGGCAGGGGTGTGGGCGTCCACCGGCCGCGCCATGCTGCTGGTTACGCATTCCCAGCAAACGCACCTGATGAGAGCCTGCATGCATGGCATATGGCGTGCATGCAGCGCTGCTTATTAAAGCACACTCCAGGGCAGGCACAGAGGTGCACATGGCTGTCCATAGCTGCAAAGGGGGGAGGGTTGCACCACAGGGCAATATTGTTGCGATTTGTGTCAGGTTGCTGCATCCTGCACTAAGATCCAACTGCATGGTCACCAGGCCCATAGCAGCCCTGGTGCGGTACACAAGGTGCACAGATTGCAGAATGCCGATGCATGCAAACGTCATGGATTTGCTGCTACTGCCAACACCACATGCGTGCGCGGGACAAGGGACACGAATGCATGGTCCGGCGCAGGGGCCTGCAGAGGCTGCCTTCCTGCCTGCCCGCATGGATAAGGCAACCTCGGCCCATTGCACACATACAAAGGAAGTACGGCGGTCTCAACATCTTTACTGGCTTTTTGGTTAGCAGTTCATTGCCACGAAGACATGACCGGATCACACCAAAGCAAGTGTACATGGACATGCGTGCAAGTGTGCATGGCACGCATGCTGTGAGCCTGTGACACTGATGCTCAACCTGGAACTGCCCTGCTTCATTATCGTTGCGCTATGCTGCATGTGCTGTTAGATAGTGATGTGCCCTATGTGCTGTGCGCAGGCCTCTTTAGGCATGCACTGACACACAACCGTGCTGGTACACCCCACGCACACATATGTTGTACACGCGGGCTTGCCACGAGGCGGCTGCATGCGGCGTTGCTGACTGGCTCCCACAACTTCACCTTGCCTGCCAGATGAGGACTGAACCATTGATGTTCTTTGCATTGGGTTTTGGCAGGTAGGTCTTCCTGTCGTCGGCCTGAGGCACAGGCCGTAGCGCATTATTGTAGACACCCACGCTGGATAGTACTGGATAGTACTGGATAGTAACCGGCAGGGCGCAGGAGGACCACCGAGCGGCAGTGCTTCACCATCATGCGTCCATGCGTGCGTCCATGTATGCATACTGCATGGCCGTGCAGCAAGCCGTTTGCCCAGACCGGCCTGGCCCCATGCACCCACGCACCCGCGCACCCATGTCCACACACATCAAGCGCCCGCACTCAGCTCTGCCTCACACCTCCCCCGCACACAGCGCTAAACCCTAAACCCTAAACCCTAAACCCTAAACCCTAGCCGCTCTCCTTGCCACACCTCCCCCGCACACAGCACGCACGCACATCCGTTGTGCATCGTTTTCTGTATCCCGTTGAGCAATCAGCAGCGTTGCCAGAGGTTTGCACGCACTGGTGACCGTGCGCAACGCTCTCCCGAATGTTGGCATCGCACGCAGCAGGGAGACTGTAGGGAGCCAGGGACGCTTAGCGGCTGGTCATACCCGCATCACGCCGGGTGCGAGGTTGGTTAACGGAGCGTGCGTGTGGTGAGCCATGCGAACGCCTTGGATGTTGGCAGATGCTTTCTCGGCCACGTTTCCGAAAGGCATGATGGAAGCAGTGTCATAGCAATTCCACACACATCTAGGATGGAATGCTTAGTGAATGCTTAGTGATGCGCTGAGCTCACGATGAAAGGAAGAAGGCAAGGTCTACAGGCAAGGCCTCCAAACACCCGCAACATGCAGTGCACATGAATAAGTACATGCATGCTGCATAGTAATCTCGTCCTGAGTAATCACGCAGCTGTGACGATGATCGCTGTTTACCCATACAATGCGCGTGGTGCAGCCGCCCCATCCAGTTTTGGCTGTTGCGCCATGTGACCAGCCGTGCGTCGTCCCGTACTGCTGCACAGCGCTGCTACTGCCGTGTGCCAATTATGACTTTATGACACACCCATGACAGTAGTGAGGAAACCACTTTCAGGTTTTCCTGTCACACCTGACAGGTTTGCCTTGTTACCACTCGCCAGCGGCAGGCAGGTGCGTTGCATACATGTGCTGAAACACAGCACGCACCGTGTACTGGGTACACGTGGTCGCAGGACAAACACAACCGAAGGCGCTTTTATAGCCAAGACAGTGATGCAGGTTCGCAGGACCAAGTGTACAGCTCAATTAGGATGGCCACGCAAGAGTTATAAAACCAGCGGTGGTCGACTAGTGAACTGCCAAGCCACATGCCAGGCCACATGCTTCGTCGTGCTAGCTTCTAGGACGTCCACCTCGCCACGCGCGCACTCATGCTGGGGGGAAACCAACAATTACCACTCAGCAACGACATTGTGTGTCCAGTGTGTGCTGCCATACATACTCAATGCTGCCAGGGTGAACGCGCTTGGACAGTGTGGGATTGGGTGGTCGCTGTGGGCATGACGACTCATTGTGGGGCAGGCCGTTCGTTTATAAAACCTTTCCACTGTATCAAAACTGGATGTATGAGGCTTGGGAAGCGCCAGACGTCTGGCAGGACTGGGTTCTGCTATCCGAGGTTCAAAGCGGCGTACGTTCGCCGTGCCGTTTGCGCATCATGCGTTGTATGAATGATGGACGGCAACGGCGCAATGAGAGCAAGCTCCTTGCTTGTCTTGCTGTTCTTCACAGCCTTGAACTTCATGTGGTTCATCACAACGAACCGAACGTGGGGGATTGCTTTGTGGCCAAGAGTGAGAAGCGAGCAAGCACTGCGACAGGCCGTATTAAGCAGCCTTGTTATTCGGCAACTTGAACTGGTCGTAAATCTTCCAAAACAGCTCTTGTTTGAGCGCGCCTGGCGCTCGCAGCTCTCGCTCTCAGGTTGACTAAGGTGGGCAAATGTTATGGAAGCTGCTCACCCTCCCTAAAAGCACAACATCCTAGGTCCCAACCTTCTGCCATCCTCTCATAGTCAAATTATTTGTATAGATCGTGCACGAAGTCATATAAGCCCCTATGAGCGCACAGAGCTCTTGAAGTCCGAAAGCCCCCGGGCCAAGTTTGCTGCACGTCACACACGATGGCTGGACGGACGTCAACGCTGATATGCTGCACTCTGTTTCTTTGCTGCTTGGTCACCGGGTGGGCTTATCCATCAAAATGGACAAGTAAGCCTTGCACATGCCGCTCCGTATCCCCCTGCCTGTATCGGGTGCGTCTGCAAGCGCAATTGCCATTGCCCCATCGCAGCAGCACTGACAATGGTACCTGGTAGCGCACTGCCAACCTCATCTGTGATTATTCGGCGATGTGCTTTATGTCAAGTGGAAAGCGCTACGGGAGCACAGCACTGGCAACCTCCCAGACCTCTGCAGAGCAATCGGTACATCCTTGAAAAAGCCGCATGTTGTTGCCCGCCTGTTCGCCTTGCAGGAAAGACCACGTGCGGTGCTTCAGCAAGGCAACCAGGCGCCTCTGACGTGCACGACCCTCACTACCAGCTGGTTACTGGTGCATCAAGCGGCGTCAGCTTCTTGTTCGCGGACTCGACCGGCAAGGTCGCCTCTGTGCTATGTGCAGGGCAGACATACAAGTTCACGGTAGGGGCAACCTAGTTGCAGCAGTGCAGTTATCGGCTCGCGCTATTCAACATGCAGGGTTTGTCACTAACTCGCCCTTCGCGCGGTACCCCTTCGTACCGATGCACCTGCGTCCAGGTTTCGTTCGGCAACGATAAACGCAGCGGTCTGGTCAATGCCCTGTCTGACACCGGAAACTTCTCATCGGAGTATCTGAGCTCCCCGTTCACCTCCTGGTGAGGTGCATGACAGTGTCGCATCGCTTACCACACACGTGTGCAGTCGCGCACCACGCAAGCCGCACCTGCTTGCTGTGCACATTCATGGTCCCTCAGGGCCAGGATGACCACCACGGATAAGGTGTTTCCATGTATGTTCGAAGTGCTGTTCCAACATAGCTGCCTTGCGACCTGTCCCTCAGGCGGTGTGAAAAATTCCGTTTTTCGCAATCTGTTTGCAGCAAAACCCGCATCATTTTGGGGTACGAGGAGAGCCTTGGCAGGAGAGGCGACTCGTGGGACCAGACCTCCTTCACCACCTCCTACACAGCACCAGCTTGCGTCGCCAGTGCCAGTGAGTCAACGCACCGCTGCCTGAAAGCGTGCATGTGCTCGTGCAAAGCGCGGGGAAAAACACCCCCAGGCATATTCTCTTTGGTTGGAACCCATTCCATGAGCTCTTGGATGAATGGGCTGGCTCATCAGATCAGAACTGCAGGTGGCGCTGGGTAGGCAATTTCCATCCATGTGCATGTCGTCTGGTCTGCTGCGTGTACGAATGCATCGCGTGTGGGTTTAGCACGGGGGAGGGTCGGCGGGATGAGGAGGATCGCCCAAGCAAGCAGTGTGCCCGGCAGTAGGGTACAGTATTTAGGGTGTCGCGTTTTTGAAGCTGAGCGTGAGCGAGTGTCACACCCGATCACTCAAACAAAGCACCGCCTGTCCAGGTGCGGCCGCACATGCACACATACAGGCAGCAGCCGGAGCGGTAGGAAACACACATGGGCAGATGCAGTAGGCTCACCTTCCAGCATGCATCCAAGCGCACGCGAATTGGCCCCATGGGAAACACTGTCCGCTTGACACGCTGGACCAGCAGCCTGCATGCAGCCAAGCGCGTGCAGGCAGGGTTCATGCCATTCGGTTTGCCTACATGCTCCTGCCAGTGTGTGTCACAATACGGTACTCAATCTACTCATTCAGGCACTTTGCATTATTTCTGAACGGCAACGATTAGACGGACTCAGAGTCCGCTTCCGAAGCATGCCTTGTTTTCGCGTTGACTGTTGGCACGTGTGCCGTTCGCGTGTGCGTGTGGCGCTGTGTGCAGGCGCGCTGACCACGCTTCAGTTCCAGGGCACCTTTTCGAACTACTACGCCCAGCAGTACTGGTGGCAGAACTCGGTCACCATGAGCTTGGATCCCACGTGCAACTGTGAGTGTGCGGATGGAGCCATTGTGCATGGCCTCACCAATTGTGCATGGCCTCACCAATTGCATCCTGCTGGCATCATTTGCAGGGTGGTTTGCATGTTTGCATGCATCAATCGGGCTCATCAGCCCATCGCACGGGAGCCTCTTGCATGCAGGCATGTGTGCATGCATATGCAGGCTTTCCTAACTGGCAGCGGGCGTTGCATGTTGCATCATACGCGGATGCCTGAATGCATGGGTTTCAGGGCTGGTAGGGTTTAGGATTTAGGGCTTAGGGTTTAGGGTTTAGGGCTCAGCACCGCCCGCTATACACGAGCCACAGTGTGGCGGGTGGCTGCGCGCTTCAGCCCATCCCCTTGCCCATACGTTCGTATTCATGTGTGATGACCACCTCGGCACGCTGTGAGTTGTGAATTGTGAAGCGTGCTGCCTGATGCCCCCCGAATCCCCGTACCGCAGGCGCGCTGTCTACCACCACGCAGAGCTCCCCCCCCTCGCCCCCTCCCCCCTCCCCGCCGCCGCCCTCGCCTCCACCGCCCACGAACGCCAGCCCACCGCCCAAGGCAGCCAGCCCGCCCCCCAGG
>BDDA01001575.1:0-12331 GCA_001662385.1 Chlamydomonas asymmetrica | reverse complement strand
ATGTGAGAAAAAAAAAAAAAAAAAAAAAAAAAAGAGACGGCGGGACGCGCACGCGCGTGTAATGTATACCACAATAAAAGATAACCAATCAAAAGCAGCAAGGGGGCACTTAAACCCCAAACCCTAAACCCGTATGGCATGCAGGACACAGCAGTACACACTGGTTGTTAGCCCGTGCGTAGTCAAACAACGGCGGCTGTTGGCGCCAAGCACCAACTGAACGGCACGCAACTGCTTGACCCGTACGCGGCCAGTGTTTTGTGTATGGTCAGGCACATGCAGTCTGTGCGTGATTGAGTGCGCAAAGCAGGTGACCCATCGCTTAGCGCCAAGCAAGCATGCAAGTGTTGGAGCGGGCGAACAACGCGCAATGGCGAAAGGGCAGGGACAAAGCGGGCTGCTCGCGGCATGGACCTAGCCACACCATCAATTCACCCTCCTGCCCACACCCAGTGCCGCATGCCAGCCACGACGCTGTTCACCAGCAGCTGCACAACCTCTGCTTCTGCAGGCACGGCACCCGGCTGCACGTTGCGGTCGCGGCCCAATTTCTGGCCGCTGCTATTCCCCTGCTGGAGGTCCCGGTCCGGGCCGACCCCCAGCTGCAGTAGCTCCTGCATGAGTGTCAGCAGATGCGTCGCGGCGCCCCGCTCCAGCAGCAGCGTCTGCACGCGCCGCCTGGCCGCCGGGCTGAAGAGGGGTCAGCGACTCAGCGGCCATGCCTGGCGCGTGCCACAGGTGGGCCGCCATGCAGAAGGCGAGCGTGTAGCAGTGGTAGGTCGCCTGGTGGTGGGGCAGCAACGGGAGCACGGCCAGCTGCACCAGGCGGAGCAACACGCACGACGCAGTGCTTTAGGTTTTAGGGATAGGGTTTACCCATTGCGAACCCTACTCTAAACCCACTTTCGCCTTATGCTCGGCTCGCATGCTGGCACCTGCTGCTCCCCTGAGGTGTATGTTGCCTCCCTCCCCCTCCCCCTTCCCCTCCCCCCCAGCTTTGTCAACGCACCCGTTGCCACGATTGCATTGCTGTGCTGTACTGCCACCAACGCGCGCACCTGCGTGAGAGAGCCCACGCTGGCCTCCTCACCCAACGGCAAGTACGCCGCCCACACGTCGCCATGCGGGCGCCGCAGTGCTGTCCCCGCACGCGCCGCCGCCGCAGCGCCGCCGCCGCCGCCGCCGCCGCCTTGCAGGAGGTCGACGGCGCCCGCCGCCACCAGCCAGTCCGCCAGGCTCATCAGCGCGCGCTCCTGCACGTCCAGCGCGCCTGCGTGCTGCGCCGCCAGCACGCCGGCGAGCCGCTCCGAAACCACCGGCGGCAGCCCGTACCGCTCCAGCAGGCCCTCAAGCTCCTCGTCCTCCTGCGCTGCCGGCCCCTTCGTTCGCTGTTCCGTACCGCCCGATGCGCTGGCAGATCCTGCGCTGGCGCTGGCGCCGGCGCTGCGGTGCAGGCAGATGCAGCGCAGGGAGCGGGCGTCGTATGCCATCCGCTCAAACAGCGCATCCGGCGTCTCCAAGATCTCCAGCGGCAGGTGCAGCGCGCCGTGGTGATTGTACGTCGCCGACCACGACCCAGACGACGCCTGCGTGGTCTCGGAGCGTGCTGACGTGGTGGTTTCGGAGCAGCGGCCAGCAGCACGTGCACGGCATGGCCCATTCCCTGCAGCAGCTCGTGCAGCGCCAATATGCTGCCTGCGTAGCCGCCTCGCCATGCCCACTGCTGGCCGATCGATGCGGCCGGGAGGAGGTGCTCCAGAACCGCCTGCCGCTGCTCCGGCAACCATGCCTGCATGGCCAGGATCTGGTGAGTGTCCACAGTGGCGGAGCTGACGCGTGCCGTAGCACCGTCCAAAACCAAGGTAGACAGTGCCGACCACCCGCCAGCGCTGCTGCTGCCGTTTGCGGTCTTCTCACGGCTCATGCCCGCTGCGGTCGCAACACTGCGCTGCACCTGGCGCAGCCGCTGACGGCGTTTCTGGCTCCGGAACCAGCTGATCAAGCTCCGGGACCGCTGTCTGCAGCACGTACTTGCGCACGTCCGGGTCCCACAGCTCTATGGAGCTGCAAGAAGATGCCTCTGATGGAAGGCCCAAGCTATGCTGCAGCAACACGCTGAGTCCTGTCATTATGCCATCGATGTGCAGGTGTTCTTGCAGGTCGAAGGCAGCTGGCGTTGAACAGGATGGCGATGACCCCCAAGAGGCCATACCCGGCGATTCGCTTGGAATGTTCCGCTCGACGCTGCCCCTGCCGCCGCCGCCGTCAGTGCCAGCTTTGCCAACATTGCTGCTGCTGGTGCTGCCGGCATTACCAACACTGCTGCTGCTACGGCTGCTGCCGATGTTGCTGCTGCTGCTGCTGCTGCTGCCGGCGACAACAACCGCAGCTGCCAGCGGCTGCCAGTGGCAGAGAAGGCAGCAGCAGCCGTTGCGCCCAAGATACATCCCAGAGCGCCAGCCTCGGCCCCTGGAGCCCCTCTGTCGACTCATCCCAAGGATCGTCATTAATATCACGTGTCAGCCTGTGATATTAATGACGATCCTTGGGATGAGTCGACAGACACGCTCGAGTGGACAGCAGTGCCGCAATCAGCAGAAGCGGCATCGTCGCCGCCGGCACCAGGGGTGCCGTGAAGGCCAGCAGCGGCGGTTGCGGCGCAGCGCATGGCGGCGAGCTGCGTCTCCGCGCAGGGCGTCAGCGCCGCCGCGCACGCCTGCAGCACCTCCGCCACCGCGGCCGGCTGCTTCAGCGCAAACGCGGTCGCGCTGTGCGCGGCAAAGCTGGCGCCGCCGCTGCTGCTGCCGCCGCTGCTGCTGCCGCTGCTGCTGTGGTCCTCGTCGTCAAGTTGCTGCTGCTGCTGGCTCTGCCGCTGTGCGATGGCGGCGCGCAGCTGTGCGAGGCGCGCCAGCGCCCTCATGGCGCACAGAAGTCTAAAAACCAACCAGTTTTCTGTGAAGTCATTGCACGTCAATCAGTGGGATTACAAAGCATTGGAAACCATGCAGTATGCATGCAGGTCCATTGTTTACGATAGGCAGGTGGAGCTATGGAAATGCCTCGAAGCATACCCTGGATAGAACTATAGAAGCATACCCCGGGGTCTTGGGGGGCTACTGCTTGAACGGTACGGCACTTTATATACACGCCCACGTACGCAAGAGAGGTGCGGCGGAAGGGACGGCATGTGTGAACTGGATCACACAGCTGAAAAGCAGGTCACACAGGCAGGCACGCACGCGCAAGGGAAGCTGGCCACCTTGGAGTGTGACACAGCCGGACTGAGAACAAATGGAAACCAAAGCCATACCGCACTCAAGAGTGATGGGAGCAGCAGTACGGAGCGGGCTGACAAGCTAAGCCAGCACTCCAGGGCACACGACAGCTGGCACATTAAGTGCAGTTGACCTGTGCAGTTGAGCTGTGCAATGAGATACAAAGCACGTCAGCGCATTGAGTAGCTTCGGTGGATGCGGTGCATCCACTCTGAGCCAACGGCAGGTAGGGAGGTAGGGTACGAGCAATACACAGAAGTTGGTTTGCAACAGCATGCCGACGACGTGACGGTTGATGACAGAAGCCTGCTGGCTACGTGTCCTGCATGCCAAACCTGTAAACAATTCAAACCTAGTGCGGGGAATGGAACACCAGGAAAGTGATCAGGGTGCAGGGTTTGAAGGTTTGGGTCCGCTCACAAAATGGACCTAAACCTGAAAACCCTACACCGTGAACACGTCACCCTGCCTTGGTTCATGCATACCACTCGCTTCATGCTGGGCCATGCTGATTTGTTTCTGTCTGGTGGTTGAATTTGCAGCTTCCTACCCGGGCCGATATTCCCTGCGGAAGGGGTAGAAGAGGACAAGTACTGCCATGAGCATGGCAGTACGTGTTGCTTCCCTTTGTTCCCTGCTGGTGAATTCATGGTGTGCGCTGTTGGCATCGCAACACCTATCACGGTGCACTCTGTTGGGATTCATTTGCTATACGCCTTACAGGCATCTTGAGCGCTCAAGATGCCTATAAGGCCCTGCATTCCGCACACACAGGCACAACTACAGCAGCTGCCGCATAGAGCAGCGCTGATGATGGATGCATGCAACACATGCAACGTGAGGGTTGCAAAGCAACAGGTGCCGCGCCCACACTTAGCACGCCGGTCCTCACGCCGCGCGGCAGATGTCTGCATGCACAGGACGCGTCAGGACGCTCAGAGTCTGTATATATGTCCCCCAGCCGCATGGAGCGCACAAAGCGCATAAGATGGAACGCACCAAGCGCATAAGATGGAGCGCAATAAGCGCATAAGATGGAGCGCATTAAGCGCGTAGGAACCGGAATCACGACGGGACCGGAATCACACAGGGAGCGGAAGCACATGTGATGGATCGCACAGGGAGATTGGAACTCCTCTGGATACTCCTGGTGCGACTGGCAGGATATGACAGGATGCACCGGTATACGCGGCAGAGTGTCTACATACGCGATACATATGTGGCTCACCGTATTGAGTTGACAGCCCTGACTCCTATCTAGACCCTATCGACCTCACAAACTCTCAATGTCCTGCTGGTGTCCCCCAGCGATCGTATCGCGGCGTGTGTGTGGACACGCGTATGTGCATACATCCGCAACGCGCGCAACGTCGATCGTTCAGGGCATCCGGGCGGTGCGTTCAGCCAGCATCAGCGATCACGTACCGCACTGTGCACGCATCTGCTGCAAGTCGGCAACGTGAATCAGCGTTGCGCGTGCTGGCATGCCAGTCCTCACCAGCCAAAGCTAAAAGCCATCCCTCCATGCCATGCCAGCGCCAGCGCTGGCACGAGACATTCAGGGGGGGAGACACACAGGGGTCCTGCACAATAGGGGTCTTCATTAGGACGGGCTTCCCCTGTATGGGGTGCTGTAATAATGGGATCTGAAAGTCTCAACTATGGTTCATCGTGCTCTTGCGATGTTGCGAGGCCAACAAAACCAGCAAGTGCTGCTTGATAAATGCCGCGGCTAGGTAGCACCCAGCTTGTCGACTGCGGGCGTGACAATTTGTGAGCTCGGTGCCGGCCAGAAGGTCAATACGCACTGCTGGCCCAAGCGCGCGTGTGCCGCAGTGCCAACGCACGAGGCACAAGCAAGTCACGGCCAGCACAGCCGGGTAAAGTAAGAAGTTCGGATACAGGGCTAGGTAGATTGGATGCAATCATGCAAGGCAGCGCTGTCAGCTCCCTCCCCCCTCCCCGGGGTCGGAGTTTGATCAATGGAAACGTGTTGTGTTCTCGGTCCCAGGACCGTACCAGGGCATGAACCTAAGTGGAAGCACGCCCTTAGTGTGCAATCTGTGCTCTCGGAGTTCACACTGAGGGTGACATTCAGGGTGACACATCAGTGCATGTTGTTCAGCCTACTGCTCTAACTTGCCAACTGGCTTACTGCATGCGGCCAAGGGCGTGCACGCACGCATGTGCTGCGGGTACACGATCCGCAACGTTGTAAGGCGCGCAGGAGAAGCAGCAGCAGGAACGGCTATGGAACAGCATCGCCAAGCGACGTTGGGTTGGGTGCGCAGCAACTCAACCCAACGCCGCTTAGTGTTGCTGCATGCACTCAACATCAATTTTGTAGAAAGGGCCTGGTATATGATGGTGTTGTCGGCATCGCCTGCAAAACTAATAAGAGCACTCAAGGGCTGCTGGTGTAGGGGGGTGCAAATTCTCGGGAATATGGACAAGGCCCATGCCCATCTGCATGCCGCTGCCCAAACCGCTTAGCACTGCCCTGCCCTGCCCTGCATGCCCTCAGCCCCGCATGACATATACAGGACAGAATGCCCTCTTCTCACGCAATGCAATCACGCAATGCAATCACGCAATGCAATCACGCAATGCAATCACGCAATGCAATCACGGAACCTATCGACCTACTCAAGCATTTGGTAAGCAAACAATGCAGCCCAGCTCAGGGACTGAGTAAATACGGGAATCGACCCCTGTACATGCCAATGTGGGAATCGGCCCTGTGCATGGCCAGCAAGGCCCTACGCATCGCAACACTTGCCAACACAATGACTGACGGTCGCCAATCAACCACAGCAGGCAGCTGCGAGCATCGTCGCGGCGATGGATGATAGCCATGATAGCCAGTTAGCCAGTTAGCCAGATGATAGCCAGTTAGCCATGATAGCCATGATAGCCAGATGGATGGATGATAGCCAGTTAGCCAGTTAGCTACCAGGCGCGTTGTTGGGGGTAGCGGGGGCAGCGGTGGCAGCAGTGGGAGCGGAGGCTCGGGAGGATGCGCCGGCAGCGCGGAGCTCCTGAAGCGTGGCCGCCAGCTGCACCTGGATGTCCGTGAAGCTGGGCCGCGCGTGCGGTTCATGCGCGGTGCAGCGCTCGTAGAGGGGCTGGAGCGCCGGGCAGACGCCCTCTGGCCACGGCAGCGTGAGGCCACGGCAGGCCACCCCGTACATGACCTGGGCTGCGGTTCAGGGGGCATAAGTAGCACAAGTAAGCGCAGGTGCAGGCAGGTAATAAGGGCCAGCAGTGCACACGTGTACAGCCGGGACGCATGCATGCAGACAGGTGACAGGGTAGGTCCTGTGCACTACTCATTGCGCACGGTTTCTCTACCGGCCCCGCATCATTACGGTGATCGATGTGTCGATGCATACAACTGGCAAGTGCATGCGTGACAGCTAGCATGATGTTTTCGATGCACCTAGGACGATATGAACTGTTGTCGAGTTTTCGTAGGGACAATACAAGCACAGTGTGATGCTCGCATGCGTGCATGCGCGCGTGTGCTGCGTGTTGTGCTAGGTGCTCCGGTGCGCCCACCACTCACCGGCGCTCAAGTCAGCAAATGGCCGCTGCCCGGCGCACGCCTGCCACATCAGACGCCCGAAGCTGCGCACGTCAGCGTCATTCCCAACACGACAGCACAACAAGTCAGCACATGACGTTCCGCATCATTGAGGCTGGTAGGTTTAGGGTTTAGGGTTTAGGGTTTAGGGTGGTCACATGAGCGAGTTTAGGCTGGTATGTAGGATGAGCTTTGGCGCGGCAGGGGCTCAGCAGCATACGCAATCAACAATTCTATGCTATCGGATGCGGCATGCATGCAAGCAATCAGCCTAGGTACCGCAGCTGCTCCTGGCTGTACCCCTGGCTATACATCCTGTAATCAATCTTCAATCTTCTTCTGCTCCACTAGGGTTGAACGTTTTAGGTTGGTTAAAGGTTGAGGGGCATTGGGCTGCTCCCACTGGGACCGGAGCAGATGTCTACGTCGTCATCCCCGCTACCCCCAAAGTTGCCTTTTCCCTACTTGGTATTTAACGACCCCCCTCTTAGAAAGCAGGCGGTGACAGGACAGGACAAGCCTAACCCCTTGGGACCCGGAAACCAGCAGGGACAAGGACACAGACTGGGACAAAACAAAGGCATGCAGGCAAAGCGCGCAGGGCCAGGATAGCAGGAATAAGCTGGCGAACCAGCAGGCGTCCAGGCCAGGAAAGCGGAGTGCTAACCACCTCCCAACAGTCATGCACTTCCCCCCGGACAAGGGAGACCCCCCACACACAAGCACACAGCACACACCGGCGGTACTCAGATCCCGTTGCATACAAGCGGCCACCCCGGGACGTCGTAGTGGAATGCATGCATGCATGAGCGCTTCATCACCTGAACACATCGCTCGCAGGGCACACCACGCCCAACAGCTGCTCCGGAGCGCAATACACAATCGTCCCCACGCCGCAGTCGTCGTCCCAATGGCGCAGCCCCTCCGGCGCCCTTGGCGGATCAGCAGGCGCCCTTGGCGGATCAGCAGGCGCCCTTGGCGGATCAGCAGGCGATACGCCCTCGCCGTCGAGCCTGCCACCGCCCGAGCGCATAGCGGCGGCGCTTGTGGCAGGGGCGTGTACCGCGCCCTCCGCCCCTATGCAGAGAGGAGCTTGTGGTGCAGAGGCTTCGCTGCCGAGGCGGCTGATGACCTGATTGTGTGCTGCTGCTTGTGGCCATCGCGCCCGCGGTGCTCCTCGTGTTGCTGCTCGTGCAGGCGCAGCATGCCGAAATCCGCCACCTGCATGCGCCAGGCGTCAACCGGAGGCGGCATAACAGGGCATAGGACGACCATAATCAACCACTGGAACATGCGTCACTCAATTGGGGATGACACATGCACAAGCACACACAAAATGCCTGTATAAATATCAGTGCATGGACAAAACCGGTTCGATTGATTCGGTTCGATTTCCTCGCTATGAGGCTACACATGCGGATGTGTACTGGCATACGAGCATGGAGCACTGATAATGCAAGGCGGTCGGGGTTCTTGCGTTGCACCTGGCAGCGCTTGCTTCTACATACTTGTTGCTCTACGCATTAATGCGCATGTCCAGTGACCAGAGACCCCACGCGGTTGGCGTATCAGCAGGGCCTGACAATCATGCGCTCACGAGCCCAAACTTCGTTCGCTCGTTGGCGTCACCTCAAGGGGTGCGCAAGTGGATGTAAAAGTGGTTCAGGCGCACAACGCTTAGCACAAACCACAAGAGTGACAACCAGCAGGCTGCATCATAACAACTCAACAACATGGTGACACGGGACAAATGCGGGCGGTGAGGCTGGTTGGCCTGCTTTGCAACATGCATTGCTGCACCCAAGCAAGCTAGCCTGACCCGACAGCAACACGGCATGCATGGCCAAACTATAGCCCTATCAGCTTCATTTGCCTGCAAAATGACCCACCTTGGCTGTGACCACGTTGCCCTCGCGGTGCAGCAGCACGTTAGCGGGCTTGAGGTCGCCGTGCACAAAGTTGTGTGCGTGGAGGTACGCCATGCCGCGCGCCACCTGGCACAGCAGCGACACCAGCGCGCGCAGACCGGCGGGGCTGCGGTGGAGGGGCTTGCGGTGCATGAAGTCGTGCAGGTTGCCCTGCGGGTGAGGGGTTAAGGTTCCAAGGTTCATGGGTTTAGGGGTAGAAGGATTCGGGGTTGTCAGTTGCGAGACATGCAGTGCATAGAGAGACCTCTGGCTTTTTGCAGATGATTGATTTTGCAGTAACGTGGTCTGCTAGGTTATCGTCCTACATGTACGCCCTTTGCGCTCACCATGTTGCAGTGCTCCATCACGATGGCGAGGACGTACTGCCCATCTTTATAGCCGCCGTCGCTTGGCTGCCATCCGAGCGCTGCCAACAAGCCATGCAAGCTGTTGCCCTGATGAAATTGCAGGCTGCATGCTGCATAGATGGAAGGAGCAAGGGTTTGGGCAAGCATTATCAAGAACACGTACACAGACGCACCACTCACGCACATCCGTCTGCAACATTACAGCCATCCGGCTTGAGGTCAACAACATTACAGCCATCCGGCTTGAGGTCAGCAACATTACAGCCAATCCGGCTTGAGGCCAAACTAACACGATTACCGCGCTTCCGCTTCAGGGCAAGGCTTCAGGTTCACAAAAGGACAACCCCACATAATGCCATACAAGAATGAAGAATGCAAGTGCTTACCCAACAGCGGCTTACCTAGCTCACAGGTGCTCGGCTCCGAAGAATCCTGCTTGATGGGGAAGCTCGCAGCGCAGCTAGCAGGCTGGCGAAGCGTCAGCGTGGAATGTGCATGCGCTTGGCCAAGGATCAGACCGGACCGGCCCCTCGTGGACACGTTGGGCTCAGCATCCGCATCGACACGATGAAGCACATCCTCGACTGCACGGTTGTCAAAAGCAGACGGTAGCGACGCACCGCCAAGAACAGCCATCCCCACCGTGCCCAACACACAGGCAGGGGCGTGCGTCCAGGAAGTCGCACCGCAACCCTTGTTGGCCGATTGGGATCGCTCAACGGCTTTGCCGAGGCCCGCTGAGTCATCTTGCTGTCTGGATATGGAAGGCGAGGGCGCGGCGGGGGCACTAGGGGCGGCGCGCTTGCCCTCAGCCGTGTCGTCGTCAGTCTCGGATGGTCCGTAGCCCTGCAACATACATGCAATATCGACGTTGTTGGGCAGGGTGATTTGTCGACACAGTGATCGGACAGCGGTCAGATGGGTCATAGATGGGAGGGGGGTGCTTGGAGAGGCCCCAGCCGAAACGGCGGATGGAGCAGGGGGCGCCCACATGCAAGCTTCCACACCAAGAAGGAAAAAACAAACATCCTGTTCCAGGGCGTATCCAATCAAGCCAGAGATGGTGCTTGTTGTGGCGGTGCCCATGCAAGCGGACTCATGCGCCTAGCATTGCTGGGGTAGTTGCCACTGCTGATTGTTTCCGTTCATGCTTGATTGTTGATTGTGCCCATGGCCTGCAGCTGTGGTCTATTACACAAGTCCTCCATGGGCATGCCCCCCATGGGCAGGGGGTGTGTGTCCCTAAACCCTATAAACCCCAAAACCCTAGGTCCACCGTCAGCATTCGCCTCAAAACCTGTTGCTAGGCTGATCGGATTGTGTGTAAGCAAGCCTAGCCATGCGATGACTCACCGGCTGTTGAGGCACGGCACTGGTGACGACCACAGCAGGCGGCGAGAGGCCACCGTCCGCTGAATGTATTGGGGTGCTGACGACGGATGGCGCCGGGGTTGTTGGGTGCGGGGATTGGTGACCAGGCGGATGCGAGACGACAACCTGAGGAGTGGCGGCAGCGACGGCAACACTCGCGGAGGCAGCGGTGGTAGTCTCCCGGTGCATGAGCCGAGGCATGTCGTGCACGGAGGTTGATGGAGAGCCAAGCAACAAGAACATGCCCGCCGGCACCTTGTTCACAGTTCCATCCGCTGCCGGATGCATGCCGTTGCTGCTGTGATGACTTGCTGGGTGCGAAGGCCGGCCGGCGGCTTGTGTGTCCGCGACAAAATGATTGCATCGCTGCTCGCTTGTCCCGCTCAGCCTGTGTGCAATCAATGTAGAAGCAGCAAGGCCATCTCTGTCGATCAGTGACTCGAGAATCTCCTTGGCAACACAGGACTCATTGTTCCGTGCCCATTGTAGTGGGCTCTATGCATAGAGTAAGCCGATGCAAGCGGTTGCATGTGGAACGTGCAGGCACACACGTTCAATTGCAATGCACATATGAAAACGCATGCACTGTGGCATCGTTGCAACAGAAACAACAGCAGGGGGCTGACGTGCGGCAGGAAACGAGTGCAACGCGTTGTAGTGAATTGGGGTGCAAATGAAGAGCGGGGTGCCTTCGGCATGCAGGCACATTATGCTGCAACAAGCAATCGACCCAATAGGAACACACCGTGGGTAACATCCTGATTGGGGCCGTGCTGGTGTCAAAGGCGCACAATCGAGTTGTTGGACGGTCCACGGTCGGAGGGGCCCCCCGTCGGCCATGCTCGCATCTGCAACGCTGCAAGCGGCCATCACCGTCGGCACGTCGCCAGCGTCACGTCGTGCCCTGTGGTTGGCTTGGTGACCGGTTACAGCTGCGGCAATCATGTCACAGGCCAGGTGCTTTGGCTTCGAGCCGCCTGGCACAAACGTGTTGGCAGCAGGCGCAATCGGTGTCGCTGCGGCGGCGTTGGCGTTGGCGTTGGCGTTGGCGTTGGCGTTGCTGGCAATATCATCACCACCGGCAGCCTTGGTGCGCGGTGCACGTGAACCTGCCTGCTGCCTGCTTGACGATACGTCATCGTCTGCTTGCTTGTTTGACAGTGCCGCACCGGAGGTGATGGCCCCTACCGTCGCCCCGGGTAGCGCGTGCTGGGTCGGTGACACGACGATGTCAACACGTTGGCGTGCAGACACGACACGGCGAAGCGGCCCAACGCCAACGCCAGCAGTGATGCCAACAGCAGGACCAGCAATAATACGTGTGTGAGATGTATCTGCAACGGTACTGCGTGGTGCGGTCCTGAGCTTCGCCCCGAGGTGTTGTCGGGCATCGAGGTAGGCGACACGCGAGGCGAGCGAGCGCACGCAGTGCGGGTGGTTGATGGCGCGGCAGAGCATGATCTCGCGCAGCGCGGGGCTGTCCGCGTGCAGCGAGGAGGCCGCCAGGAACTTGACGGCCACGCGCGTCTGGCCTCGCCACACGCCTGCGGTATGTGCAACGAAAGCGCAAGTTGTGGTCGCCGTCCTTGTATCACACACACGCACACGCACGCGCACACGCACGCGCACGCGCACGCGCACGCGCACGCGCACGCGCACGCGCACGCGCACGCGCGCGCGCGCGCGCGCGCGCACGCACACACACACACACACACAGCGCGCGCGCGCGCACGCACGCACGCACGCACGCACGCACGCACGCACGCACGCACGCACGCACGCACGCACGCACGCACGCACGCACGCACGCACGCACGCACGCACGCA
>BDDA01001574.1:4710-16283 GCA_001662385.1 Chlamydomonas asymmetrica | reverse complement strand
AGGGGGGGGGATCATTGTGACGGAGCAGGAGTAAGGATGAGTTAGATGAGCGGTGAATCCTGAGGGTCAGAGAGGGTAGTGAGGGTAGAGAAAGTCGGGAGAGGGAGGGGAGGAGGATGAGGAAGGGGGCGGGGAGGGAAGGAGCCCAGGCAGCCACTGCAGCAGTCCGGATGTACTCGCTCGCTCCCCAGCAAGGCAGTCACATGCATGGACGTCGAGCAACACGCAATTCACACTCCATATACCGGTGTATCACACGCAATTCACATTCTATATATATCAATGCAATAATGCATACTACTGGTGAAGCTGCCTGATGGGCGCGCGTCACGCGGTGCGGAACAGGACCGACACGTGGGGTACACCTGCCAGCACACCGTCAGCAACAAGATGGTCCGCCTCAGCATCCTGGTGGACAGGGACTATCTGTTGACGGAGGGGCTGCTTGCGCCCCAGCATTGCTTCCGCAAGTACGAGTGCGTGTTCACGCCCGACCTGAAGCACCTCTCCGGCTACATGTGGAGGTACGACAACACCCAGCCGGACGACCTGGGCGAGCGGTACGAGTGGTTCGGCACGGCGGTACACGAGGCGCCGGCGGTGCCTGTGGGTCCCGCAGCACATGCGATGCAGCATGCAGGTGCGGAGCTCTGGCAGATTGTTCCACGGACAGCAGGGTATGCCTGCTGGGCTGTGATTCAGCACACATGCGCTTTCAGGCTTGCATGTTCGGTGGTGCATGATACCCGATGGTTGACAGTGAAGCCTTTCAAAATCACCCACAGTGGTCATCGCAAGCCCCACGCTGCAATATGCGCAGCTTGCAGCAAATGTATCACGTTGCAAGCCTCGCAGCGTGCTGTCTGTCCACGGTGGCTGGGAGGTGAATGCAGTCAGTGGACATTGCAAGGGGTTGAAGTGGCTAGCTCGCTGTGCTAATGCTGTGCTGCCTGCCCCCCTGTCCCTGTACGATACGTTGCGCTACCCATGAGTGCCCATGTTGCCCAACCATGGCCTGGCTGTTAAGCACCAGGTCACGTGGCCGTTGGCTTGGGTGGCTGTGGCTCGCCTGCACCCAGCCTGCATTCCATGCACACCGCAACATGTACTGCGCACACGACCTTCACCGCCTTTCGGCTCGCGCCGTAGCCTTGCGCAACGCCGCAAGCCATTGAACGTAAGGCTTTGACGGCAAGTCATGAACCGGTCACAGTACTTTTGTCAACGTGTCATGGCAACTCACTGCAGCTGCTCCGGCGGCGTTTGCGACGCGCGCAGTTCCGGCGGCGCCTCACCCGCTCACGGCCATGCTCATGGGGGACGCGCCGCTTGAAATCGCAGACCTCCGCGCCCTGCCCGTTCCGGGTAGGTGATGAGGAGTTGCGTGTGTGCATGCTTGTGCATGCAGTGTGTAAATGGTGTGAATGGCACGAGCAAGGATATCCCGGTAAGTGCCGTACTGCATGTTGTGCCATACGAGTAGGATGGTGCAGCAAAAGCATGGCCAATGCCAACATTCCGACAACCCACCTGTGCACATAAGTCCTGCCAAGACGCATGCACACACTTATGACACCCAAATGTGTGCATTGTGGCAACCAAAGTAAACTCGGGCCCTACGAGTCGCTAGCTTGGGCGTGCATGGGCACGTGCTCTCATACGGCATCCCCATACCACGCCTGCGCCTTGCTGCGCAGACATGAATCTGATCCAGCAGGCCAACATGACGCTCATGCGGCGCGCGGTCGACTACCACATGAACGAGCGCGACCCCGAGACCACCGCCAGGGAGGGCGGCTTTGACATTAACAAGCCAGAAGACAGGATGATGTGCTGCGCAGGTTTAGACCTGACGCAGCTGACTGAGGCGCAGAAGGTGGTGCTGGTGGACAAGTTCGGGCAGGCGTATCTGGGCCATGCGCTCGCGCACAGCGGGGACAAGGAAACCGCGGACCTGCTCACCCCCCTGGAGAAGACGGTGGGTGTACGGTGCGGGTTGTCGCATTCCATTCGGTCCTTTAGTCACACTTTTGCTTTATTGGAGAAGGCGGTATGTGGGTGGCAGCATGGTGCTGTGCTTGGTGGATAGGCGAGAACACGTGTTTGCAACTGTGTGCTTTCGGGAGGTCTACTCGTCGCCGCCCACCGGGGTGGGAGGCGTTTCCAATCTCATCTGTGAGCTGTTTGCTGGCCTAGCTAGCCCCATTGCCTGATTTGCTTGGTCAGCCGTGCTGGCGTGTCGTGTGCCTTCCTGCCCTGCCACAGACGCTCAAATACTACCTGAACGGCTCGGGAGACAACACGCTGGCGCATGAGCAAGAGTACACCAACATCAACAACATCTCCAGGTGACTCATGCAGCGGCGGGTGGTGGCTGCGTGAGGTTGGGCCGGCATACCCGCATGACCTGCATCATCAAGCACGATGCCATCATCAATTCATCATCAATTCTACCATCATCAATTCATCATGCGTGTAAATCGCCATCGTTGCTCGTGCTAGCTAGCTAGCTGCGTGGCCCCACCAGCAACATAGCGCGCATATGCGTTTGCATCCGCGTTCATGCATGCTACGCGCAGCGCCATCACGTACTGCAAATCCTTTGAGATACTCCAACGCTTCCGTGCCGACAACCCCAAGCAATGGGCCAAGGCCTTCTTCGACGACCTGGTGGGCACAGACGACCCCGACCACGGCTCACTGGAGGTGTGTGCACGGGGATGTGCTTCTAACCGTGTTTTGCTTGCTGGCTTTGGGCTGTGGTTTCAGGGCTTTGCCTCGCTTTGCGTCAATGCTGCATGCCTTGATCATCGACATCAAGCCGTGAGATACGCGCACACACGATGGAATTGACACATACCATGCATAATTGCTGTGCAAGTAACGCCCGCTAGCTGACACACCACGCACATGAAGCCCAGATGGAGCCTGTTGGGTGCGTGCAGGCCAGGAATGGAACGAAGCCCGCGCTGATAGCATAATTAGATGTGCTGCCGGTCGGCATGATGCAGGCTTTGTCTAATCTGATGACCTTCAACGGGCAGAAGCTCCTGCACCACTACAGCCTCATCCTCAACGCGCTGGACCCCGGCAACACCACCTACACGCAGCAGATGGCGGAGCTGGTGATGAGGAAGCAGCTGGGCCTCAGCCTGTCGGACGTCAGCCTCAGCCCCGAGGACGCCCATGCGGTGGATGACATCCTCGCCCCGCTCATTGACATGGTAAACACAATATAAGCGCCTGCATGCTTCTTGAGTGCATGCGTCCTGTACAAAGTGGCCACACGCTTGGCCCTGGGCCACACCCTGCATGTAGCACTGCGTGTCATAGTGACTGTAGTAGGACATGGCTCAAGGCGGCTCGGGGGGTGCTTTTTGCATGCGCATGGGGCGCTGGCCGCCTGCGGTGCACTTTTGCTTCCATTGGTGCGTGCATGGTGTTGCTGTAGCATGCATGCGCTGCCATGATCTTGGTCACATGCGCCTTGCGTCCGCCCGCCCCCATAATTCTGTCACCAAGCTCCTCACTGTCCACTACAGCGTACGCTTGCGCAGTAAGCAGTCGAAATAGGAGCGTTCCAGCTGAGACCGGCGCTCCCCTTCATAAGGGGACAGGCATCGCTGCCTTCGGCAGGCACACGCAAGCAAACAAAGCAACACGTTACACCCACGGAGCAAGTAAAAGTCCCAGATCAAAACCTTGGGTGACAATGATTCAGTGCTTGTATGTACGCCTGACGCGTGGTGTGTTTGTGCAGGCTGTGGTGGGGACTGAGTGGGACCCCAACGCACCCCCCCGGTCTACCCCTCCTGAAGGGACTGCGCCCGACACCGACAGCAAGCCCGCAAGTGACGGCACCTACGCTGGCCACATCACAAAGGCGATCAGGGACATGATGGCGATGTACGGTCTCAAATCTGCCCCGGTATCATGGACAGCTAGCACACAACGATCTTGGAAGTCAGTGGCTTAATGCTGCTGCTGCCGCTTTCGTTGCGGTTGCGTAGGTTGATGTTGGTTGCACTGCTGGGCCTGCTAGCCCCAGGGGGGGTAAAGGGGGGTCAAGGGGTCAAGGGAAGGGGCCAACCAACCAGCAAGCGCGCGGAGGTGCTGGTGGCAATGTGGTGATGTGCGGCTGAGCTGATCAGTGCTGCGCCTCACATGCACCACCACTCTACACCTGCCTGGGACAATGAGGGTGCTGCTGCACCACACGCATGTGCATGTACTACACACATGCGCACAGCATGCAGGGATGCTTGGTGCAGGGATGCTTGCCGCATGGGCATGCATGCATGCGCCAGGCGTTTGGCGTTGTCCTGCTGGGCCTGAAAGGCGGGACCTTGAGCTGAAGCTGGAATCGCAGAGTGTACAATCTGCAGTACAAAATCTCTGCATGCGCCCTGTGTCCACTACAGGAGCTCACGAAGAATGTCACGGGCCTCGTCAACTCGCTGATGCTGTTCGTGGGCAGCTTCAAGGGCGCTGTGGTGCCATTTGTGCGGAGCTTCTGGAAGACGTGAGTGTGTATGCAGCACATGTGCTTTTATTTGCTTCCACCGAGCGACCTGATGTACGCGTTGCATGGAGGCTGTGCCCCCTTCTGCCCTCGGTCCCCCCCCGACCACACACACAACTTTCTTACAGCGTCTTTGAGTGCACGGTCGGAAACCCCTTTGCAGTGGACTGACAGCGTCTGACCCTGACAAATCTATCCCTAACCTCACTGCCGCTACTGCCGCCCACCAGCTGCGTGTGTGCATCTCATCACACCACACAAGTTGGACACTGAAAACACTGCAGCCGGCTGCACATCTACTAGGCTTACCACATCATCGCCGACACTGCTGATATGGTGTTGTGTGTGTGCAGTGCTTTTGGCCCCAACCTCAGCTCGCCCTCCCTGGTGGTGATGACGCCTGAGGAGGAGGCGCAGGCGCCCTGGTACGCGCCGGTCAAGGAGTGGTGGGCGGCCGTGACTTCGAACCCCAAATACCAGGAGTGGGGCACAGCGTTCATGCGGGGTGCAGCGGTGCTCACCTCGGTGAGATCCATGAGTGCTGGCGTGCAATGCCGTCCAATGGGCCTACCCATGAACCAGGCTTGATCAAGTGATTGAGCACGCAGCACGCGATTAAGCGTGCATTTCGCGAATAAGAACCTACAAACACCATGACAATCCATTTTGCTGCATTCCAATCATATCCCAGGTTGGGCTATTATTCAACACGCACGTGGGAAAGACTGTCGAGAACGGGCTGGCGCAACGTTGTAGCCACAGCCTGGGAAGGCTCTTCCCCACTGCTGTGCGTGTGCACTCACAGGCGCATGCACATGCTGCTGCCTGATTCCAGCCCGACCCATATTTTCTCTTGTACTCTCCTCACACGAACTCAGCGGAAGTTACTGGAGCGAACCAAAGCCATTGAAGCAACAAGCTCTTTATTCCCCACGATCGGCGTCGGCTGCCTGCACTGCTGCCATGTGACTGTATGTGTTACCTGCGTCTGCTGCGTTTACTGCGTCTGGACTCGGGAGCAAAGCCAAGCTGTGCCTGCCTGCATGCCTCACTCTTTGCAGGTGCTGACCATGGCGCTGGCGTTCTGGGGCACCGCCGCCGGATTCTCCAACTACTCCAAACTCGACCCCGCCATGCAGGGCCGCCTGGCCACCAACGCCGCGCAGCTGGCATGGAGCACGGCGCGCACGATTGGGGAGACGGTGGCCGAGGTGTTTTGGAAAGATGAGATGGAGGCGGTGGAAATTGTGCGGGCGAGCATAGGCCTCAGCGCGGCTGCGCGCAACACCGCCAACCTCACACAAATTGCAGATAACATTGTGTCTGCGGTAGGTACAGGGATAGGTATCGCATGGCGCTGATAGGTGCGGACCACTGGGAAGTCAACGTGGTGATTATGGTGATGCAATGCTGCTGTGCATGCGTTACTGCTGGGCTGCTGGATACTATTGTGTGCTGGAATGCAACATTGTGCCATGCCGGCTGCCTGTTTTGGTGGGGAGGGCGGGACTGTTGGGAAACTAGGCCAGCCTGGAATGGGATTGCAGGGTTTTGACAGGCGCCTTTGCAGCCGCGTGTGGCAGGTACTTCCTTATTGAGCTGTATGTGAAAACGCTCACAGCTGTGCACAATCCAGCATGCATGGCAAATAGGAGTTAGGCTTTGTTACACGCGAACGACCCAACGCACCCACCCACCTGTGCGACGCATGCAAACCCCAGCACACACCTCGATGTGGTGCAGGAGGGTGAGGCTGTGGGCCCAGCTGCAGTGGCCGCCAATGCCGGCAAGGCGGGTCTCGAGCTTGGCGTCAGCAGGTGACTGCATCAAACCTGTGCACAAGGGGCAGCCAAAAGCAGCTGGCGAGCGCTCTGGGTTGAGCCTTCTTGCCTACAGTTTTTCGCACACTGCCCTGGCGTGCTGCTGGTTCAGGGACTAATCAATTGTATGTTGGGCTGCGATCGCTAGTATCGCTAGATAGGATATCTAGGATGAACAATTGCATACCTGGCTGGCTATCGGTATACATGCGGGACCAGCAGGTACCGTCTGGCAATCTAAGGATGACCTGATGCTTCATGCAGGTTCCGTATCGGCCTGGCGACCTTGCGCGGCATCAACATCCTGTTCATCCTCGCGGGGGTGGTGTTCACAGCCATGGACGTGGCGTCAGATAAGCCCGGCACCACCAAGTCCACGCTTGACGTGCTGGCGCTGACGGTGCAGAGCTTGCTGCTTGCAACAGAGGTCAGTGTGTCCAGTGTTGTCCGGTATACCGCAACATAAAGCCAAGCAAACTATTCTGGCATGCACGACAAGTGCTGGCTTTAGCCCGGCACTGTGCCGCATGGGCGCTCAGTAAAGCGCCTGGGAATCACATGAAATCATGAATACTTGATACAATATGAAGCACACACGTGCGCCTTGCCCATCAGTGCCATGTGTGCTGCATGCACAAAATAAAATGCAAAGCGCGGTTGACGCATCGCCATGCATGACACACCTGGATGGCCGTGTGTCCAACAATTTATAGCGTACAGTCGGTGGCCTCCCATGCCATTGGTAAATGGCGCTTCGCTTGAATGCATGCAGCGTTGCAGATCGGATTCTGGATTATCATATGCGGCATCACGTTCATGCGGCATGCAGGTGGGCATCTTGATGATAGATGTTGGCTTGATGGTCACCGGGGCGGAGCTGACGCCATTCCTCGCAACGGCAGTGAGCGCTCTCGCCTGCGCCGGCGCTGTACTCATCCTGGCAGGCCTCATCGTAGGCCTGGTGATGCTCTTCACCATGAACAAGCCGCTGCCTAACCCAGCGCAGCTGTGGGTGGATCGCCAGCGCGCCAAGTTGTTCGCCACGCTGCCGCTGCAGCCCAACCCGGATCCCCCGGTCCTGCCCGCTGCTCCTGAGGGCTACACGTTTGCCGGCGGCCAGGTCAGCTCTGTCTTCTCTGTCACACCTCCGGCCTATGCAGGAGCGTACCACGACAAGGCCGACAACACTGTCAAGCAGTACGAACTGACCGGCACGTATGACCTACTGGTTTCGGAGGTGCGGGACGCAGGCAACCTCCCAGGAAGCGATATCGTGCCGTCGCAGACGGGTGTCAGCAGCCCAATCACCCTCACGGGCTTGAAGCCGGGATCCAAGTACTCGATCACGGTGTGGGCCAAGAACAACGCTGCTGGCGAGGCGTGCAACACCAGCCAGTTTGCTACCTTCACCATCAAGGTCCCCCAACCCTAGGGATGTCCAGGCTGGTAGGAGCTGGCCCGTTGTTGAGGGAGGACCCTGTCGAGTTTGAGAAAAAAATCCCTACAGGGTTTGACAGATTTTCCACCTGCTAGCTGGATAGGGCTGTGTAAGCTGTGCCTGTCGCCTCGCTCCCGCTGCTTGCCACTGCGACTATGATGCTTGTGCTCCTAGTCCGATGCGCCCCATGCTTAGCAAAGGGTGGCGGCGATACTGGCAACATCACAGTTGAATGTTTGATCATCAGAGTGTGTTCCGCAGCAGTGGCAACGGGACCCGTTCCCAGCGCCAAAACGCCACATTTCACTTGTGCTAGACGATGGATCTCGCCCGTTTATTTGCGACTTGGTGTGCACACATTGCGTCAAGCGTGATTGCATACCGCTCCGGCTTTTTCTGCGGATCCATCGACGTCGTCAGCGTTCGCGACCTACCTGGTTGCGTGCTGCAAGTGTGTCGCATGCCTGTTGCGGCAAGTGTGACTTCCAAGAATTCAGCACCTACCGAAATAAACACTGGGTGCATATGTATGTGTAAGCGCACACTCCAAGTGACTTACCGCATTACAGTATGCAACAACACCATGGCAAGTATATAAGGGAAAAGCAGGGGAGTCTTAGCCATGGTGCTACAGCTGCCAGCAAGTATCCAGACCAGCACAACAGCAGCTTATGCCAGCAGGTTCCAAGCGCTTGCTTCATGAATATCATGAATGAATGGGTTCCTCACAACGTTCCCTGGAGACCGGTACAAACCTGTATCCCACTGTTGGCAGCGTTCACAACATGATTTCTGGACTGTTTCCAGTGTGTCAAATTATTTTAGCGAAGGCTCTCAGTTGATGGTTCACAGAACGCTGGGAAAGGGTGGGCGGGTGTAGCCGGTGAAACTAGTCAAACGTACCCAAGTGTTTTCTCAGCACTTTCCCACAGCAACTGGCGGGAGTTACAGGACATGCAACTAGACACATGTAGGAAGACTTTTTCCTTCGGGAAATATAGTGGAAAGGGACCTGTTGCCATGACTCATTCGTCGCTTGTACACGTACAAAACAAAGATGTGCGTGCATGCGCGTATTGCAGGCGGCCAAACGAAATGCAGCAGCTGGCTGAAATCCCCTCATCACCGAAGGCTGTGCATCTCACCACTGGACGCACCGAAAAGGAAACCTTCCACCATGCAATTCACGGCTTACCTGATGAATGCTGTGCACACGCTGACAGGGACTGCTGGTTCGGTGACACGCCTCCCCTTCACAGCAGGCAATCAAAAGCCGGGGTGAATAAATAAATAAATAATACACCCCGTTGCCAGGGTGCTTTTTGGGGAGACCTGCCGTCCCCGCACCATGTGGTGCGAACGGGTGGCGGCCACCTTCGAAGGGGGTGGTGAGTTGGAACCATTCAGGGAGGCTTATGGGTGCTTTGGGGTTTTTGTGTGCTCCGCTCCAGGTGACGGCGCAGTCTGATAATCTGAGATGCTGCATCAGTTGCATGGCAATGCAGGAATGGGTACCGTATGCGTGTATGTGTACAACTCAGCACGTGCCACCAGCGGGAGGTGATTGCATGTATACGCTTGTAGCGACTGCAGTGCATGCATGTACTGCATGGTCGTTGTGTGTGACTTTATTGCGGCTGCTGTGCATGTATGCAGCATGCACGGTGTGTGCCTAGTGTGCCACGATGGCCACGCACAGCCGCAACCGCTGTGTCAATTTCATGGTCGCTGTGCAGCAGGTTCAGCACATGTAGCACATGTACCCTACATCCAGCAGCGGTGCAAATGCATGATCGTGCTGGACAATCGTACATAAACAGCTGACAGAATCAGGCTAAGCAGGCTTTAGGCGGTGTGCACAGCATCAAACACTCCTGCAGGGAAAAGAGCCGGCAACACCAAGAGCTGGTATGTGAGCATGTATTACCCCCTGCCAAAAGTCCGGTGACGGCCGTGCCTCGGCCATCATGGCCGCAACGACACTTGCTGTGCGGTGCAGCGTTTAATGATTGGAAAGCTGCAGCATGCTTGTATTTGAGCAGGGTAACTCTGTAAACCTTAGTTCGCAGCTCCGGCATTCGGGCGCCCCTGGTTGGTCCTGATATGCTGGTCAGGGTGGTCTCTGGGTGCTTGGAGTGGTTTCGCTTCCCTCCCCTTGCATGTTTGACTCTGACCTATAGCCCAACGTAGCCTGCCCCACACCCCCATGACTGGGTGTGCTGAAGCCTGACATGCACCACACTCCTGCCTGGAACCCACTTATTATGGCTTGCATTTCACCAACCCTGTTGGATTTTCCATGTTTTTGTTTCCATAGGGGGTCTGGTGAGCGGTGGTATCGACAGCGCTTGCCAGGGCGGTGTGACCAGCACCAGACCAGAACCCACCTTCCGATCATATAGTGTTGTATGCACATGTCGTGTGGCTGTGCGTGCAGCATAAGAGTCTGGACAGTTGTGGCCCATGGCGCTGTGCACACTCCCATGATCTTAGGTAGCCTTGAGCACGTTACAACCAGCTAGTGCCAAACAGGCGACTTGCCTGTAAACACAGTTGTCAGGTGGGCATACACCCTTTTCTGCAGTACTGCAACAACGCCGTATGCAAATGCGTCCCGCAAACTCGCGTGCCAAATTGCATCTTTCAATTGCACGCACGACGCTGCAAGTTCAAGGTGCAAGAAACAGTGCACATGTGTACATCAGATATAATGCACTTACGCAATGCATGCACGCGTGCATGAGATGTGTATGTTCACGGCTGGCCAGCAGTAAAACGGCAACACAGATGGAACTACAAATTCGATTGCAAACACTTGTGCACGTTGGGCTGCCTTGAGCTGTCATATGACATGCCCCTCCTACTCATGATGTGTTGAACTTGCTAGAGCCCAGCACCCAGGCTATGCAGGCACCCTCAGCTTGGCATTGGCATACTTGCTGATGCTGTTCTTGTTCTTGTCCTTGTCCTTGTCATCCGCCTTGTCCGGCGTGTTGTTGTTCTTGGCACACACCGCGACTGAGTACATAGCGCCCGGCTTCAGACCGGTGACGGTGATCGTGCCGCCAACATCCTTCTGGCTGAATGTTTTGCTGTCGGTGTTAGTAGCGTCCACGAGCTCAATGAACTTGACATCATAAAGCCCTGTCAGCTCATAGTCTGTCACAATATTCACGTCATTGGCGTCACGGTACGCTCCCTTATATTCAGGAGGCGTGACGGTGAACGTCACAGCCTTGGTGGCAGTATCGAAGGTGAAGTGCGTCGTCTCTTCCATCAGCCCAGCAGTTGCATTGTGAGGTATGATAGGGGGGTCGGGGTACGGCTGGACTGGAAGCCGCTCAAAGAGCGCCTTCTGACGCACCAACCAGGTCTCTGCAGGGTTTGGAGGCGGCTTGATGGTGGCCATGATAATGGCGGCGATGATGAGGCCAATCAGCGACAAGGCTGCGCTCACGCTAGAGAGCGCAATCACGGCCCCGGTTTGTGCGGCAGTGAGGGCTGTCCCCGCAATCGCCCAGCCCAGCTCCAATGCGAAAAGTCCACCCTGAGCGCAGAACGTAAGCAGAGTTGTAAGGGGTACTGTGATGAGTGATGGGATGGAAGTGATAGCAGTAAACAGTGAACGATAGTGAGGGCTGGCATGTTCAACCGTTCACACATGCATGCTATGTACATGTGCACATGGTGTGTTATGTTACGTTACATCAGGAGCGTGTCGGCCAAACGGCCCATGCTCCCCCCAAATGGGGACCAGCAGAAGTAGCAGAAGAGGTGTGTGTGCGCATATGCA